>JAKTUG010000056.1:0-76596 GCA_030556545.1 Kodamaea sagamina
CGCTCAAGCCATGCTGCTGAGATAGCCGCTCATGAGTTGGCCGCCATCCCACCTCAGAGAAGGATCTTGCTAGATTCTACCGCAACTGTTTGCCTTGGGATCTGGTTGGGGGATCGTTTGATTGGCCATGCACTCTGGAGCCTTCAGCAGATTCTTAAGTTTAAACTTTTGGTTACTTTTGTGGTTAATGCTCTGACTTTTCTACTTCCTACTTTATCTTATTTATATATATCTTATTTCTTATACCTTATTTAATGTTATACATGTCTCATTTCTTAAATGTTTTATCTTGTTTTTTTTTCATTTATATATCTTAATTTATGATAAACATGTTGAGCATCTTCTGTGCCACATTGCTCTGTCTTGTGTCAACTTTTACCAGGCACCTTAGACTGGGGCAGCACCAAGCGTCATTGACCTTTTTCGTCTTATTTGTTTGCTTCTTTATTGTCTGACCACTATTAAACTTCTTCTCTATTGTTCGCACTAGGGCCCCTTCCGGCTCCTCTTAACCCATTTTCGTTCCCCTGAGTCCTATTGTTGGGTGCCAGCACATTTCCGACCAAAAGCAATAGCATGGCAACTTTTAGCCTACATTGCCCTAGATGGTTCCTGCTGATGTCATGTCAGTTTTCGTAACGTTTTGGCCCCGAAAAAGCTCCGCCTAAAGATACCGATGATACCGGCGGTCAAGATGGCCCGATCGAGGGGCCGTCCTGGTGCCGTCCTGGCCCCATCCCGGCCTTCGTAATTTCAAACCTGAATTCAACGCCCCAATTGCAAAGTTTCATTCGAAATTGCATGTTCCACAAGGTCTTGATTATTTAATTCCGAGTTTAACCTCAGGAGCATGATTTAATGGACTTGAAACGGGTTGTTTCCTTCACATGCGATGATCTTGGCTGGTTTTTCTTTTCTTTATGAGAATCTTAGTTTATTTGATGGTTTTGCTCTTCATCTTCTTTACACTGGCTTCATCTTTTTCCACCTCTTTAACCCATCTTTTACCATCTTTTATGTTCTTTTACCTTCTTTAACCCATCTTTTATCATTTTTACCATCTTTACCAATACCACCCTCCCATTCCATTCCGTACCTTACTAAAATCTGCGGACTAAACTACGAATTACAACTTTGTAAACTTTCCTCATGTAAACTTAAAGTTTGAACTTTGCAATACTTCCACTTTGTCCTCTTGCTGGATTATACCAATTATAACAGTCAACGCTACATTCAACAATCAAACCATACAAATCCGTTCCTTTACACTTAAGCTCTTCAAGTGCTCCCACTCGGCAGACCCTGGCCAGACCCAAGAGCAGTGAAACAACCAACAAGGTCCGAAGTAGCACAACAAAATAAAGTAAAACGCGGCGAGTTACTGCGTCTACGAGGGATTGTTCTGCTGTCAGCAGAACCAGAGGATCGCGAGCGACGCGGGATTTCTGGCAAAGTGCTCGGGACCACGTCCGGGTCCGTGTTTGTTGGCAATTTTTGGCTGCAAATTAAACTACTGTACAAAAACGTAAAGTATATTCGCAAAGATTAATAGCAGTGGAAGTTGGGAGGAACCCAGCATCGCGCGGTGCAATGGTCTTCTGGAAACTAAAAAGACAATTGTTTGAAACATCTGCCCATCTGGTGGAAAATATTCGGTTAAACTGGACCGAGCAGTCAAGGCATTCGATGGGGGGGTTTTAGCGGCGAGCGTAATAATACGAGTTTGATGGGTGGCCTTGGAAGGAGTTGGAGGTGAAGGGGTGGCCGCAAGTTGAGGTGGAGGGTGGTGGGTGATGAGATGTATGTATTGGAGTGGAGCGATGGGTGTTGAGGTGATGGTTTGACGTGTTGTGATGGCATTGTGATGGAGGTTAGGATGACTATTTAATTAGAATTAATGTGAGTGTTAAATTAGATTATGTGAGAGGTGATTTTTAAATGTGAAGGTGACTTTTAGCTGTGAAGGTGACTATTAAATGTGAAGGTGACTTTTAAATGTGAAAGGTTATTAAATGTGAAGGTGACTTTTAAATGTGAAAGGTTATTAAATGTGAAGGTGACTATTAAATGTGAAGGCGACTACTAAATTCAATGTGGAGGCGACCACTAAACAAGATTATATGTAAAGGCGACCACTAAATAAGATTATATGTAAAGATGACTTCTAAATAAGATTATATGTAAAGGTGAGTACCAAATTATATGAAAGGTGACTATTAATTAGATTGAATGTACAAGGAGACCAACATTAATGTCGAAAGGAGTTGCGCCTTGGAAATACTCGGTCATATTGGAGTTAAGGAGAGTTGAGAATCAGGTCTGGCATGTCGCACGGAGGATTGGATGTTGCATGTTAATTCTGGTTCTCTGAGGCGTTGATTGATCTGGTAATGTTCCTTTTTGGGTGCTGGTTAATGCAAAAAAAGGTTCAACCAGATACTTTAAAAGTTATATATTGGAAGAGGAAGTAGAAGAGAGGGTATAGAAATTTGTAAGTATGGAGAAGATATTGGGGCGCAGTAAAGGAAGGGGTGGCAGGGATGGAGGTGATTTAGAGTATTGAGAATTGGGGGATGATGTTGAGATTAGTGCTCGGGATTAGTATTGAGGTGTGGATGTTTGGGAGAGGATGAGAGAGAAGAGAATGGTGAGGAAGTGGAAGTGAGAAAGTGGTGTGAGAATGGTTTGAAGAGTTGAGGTTTGGAGAAATTGGTGATGAGATGAATTGGGAGTTGGGTGATTGGTTGAGTTTCTAAGTTGGAGGTGGAAGATTTGATATTGACTCTTAACATGATGTTAAAATGCGAGAAAATTATAGGTGATAGATGACTCTTAACGTGATGATAAAAAGATGAGATTTCAGGTGAGGGTAAAAACTCTTAACGTGTTGTTAAAAGGTTTGATATTTGACTCTTAACGTGTTGACGAAAGATTTAATGTTTGACTCTTAACGTGTTCATGAGAGATGAAGATGTTGAATGAGATGACTCTTAACGTGTTCGTGAAAGATGAAGATGTTGAATGAGATGACTCTTAACGTGTTCGTGAAAGATGAAGCTTTGCACAGGGACTGAACGATCCAGAATAATGCATACGGATCTCACACATTCACACTTCACCTACAAAAAGATTGGCAAACAAGAAAATCAACACAATAAAGCCCAAGTAGTCCAAGCCTCTCTAGAAAGCTTGACCAAGTACAAAAATGCATGTAAACAAGCTTGGCTATTTTGAGAATCCGAATGACTTTGCTGTGGAGATGTGGAATCAGGTAAACCTTCGGGTTTCACAAACTAGGGAGTAAGGTAAGCTAAGGTATACAAAGTTATGGGTACAGTTAGGGTGTACAAAATGAGGTCTACAGTTAAGGTCTACAAATTAAGGACAAAGTAAGGAATAAGTAAGGTCTACTAGTAAGGTCTACAAATGAAGGACAAAGTAAGTTCTATCGAGTAAGACCTACAAAGTAAGACCTACAAGTAAGGTCTACATATAAGGTCTACAAGTTAGTTCTACAAACATGAAACCTACAAATAATCCTGAACAAACTAAACTACAACTACAATCAAAGCCTCAAACAAAGTCCAAATCTAAGACCTAAACTACAAATAAACCTGAACAAACTAAACTACAACTACAAATAAACCTGAACAAACTAAACTACAACTACAATCAAAGCCTCAAACAAAGTCCAAATCTAAGACCTAAACCAGAATTCCACGTCAAAATCATCCACCTGCACACAACCCACTTATTGTCACACCCCGAAATGCTGGCTTGAGCTGAAGTCATCCATTCAAGCATCATCCAAGCCTACCAAACAAAGCAACTAAGCCAAACGTGTGCTGTGCCAGGTCCTAAAACGTGTTGTGCGGTGGAATTGTGTGCGCCAGAGCGGCAGCCAGCCAATCACGGCCGCGACGTGAAATTCAACACCCAGAATACGTTTTCCGCCGATACTCGCGACACAATCGTCGCGACACGCACATTCCAGGCATTGTTTTGGGGCTAACGCTACACGAACTGGCCGGCACGGGTTGTTTTCCCACCGTTCAGCGTCAAGTGGGCCTCCCTACTCCACCACCTAGCCAGAAGCACCTCCTCCCCTCCCCCCACCAGCCTCCATCACCTCACTCAACCCTCCCTCTCCTCGCTCCTCCCTCCAAACCGCAAAACACGCTCCTCGACAGCGATTTTTCCCTTTCTGCAAATTTTTGCAGGTTACACACCCTTTGCACCTCCTTTTTTTTGTTTACCGCGAATTCCAATAAATAGCAGCAAAAGCCCATTTTTTTGAAAACCAACCGCTAACAACTAACCTCTAGTCACTCCTTTAATCTACTGTTATGAGGTTTTCAGTATTATTGGCCCTCTCGGCCCTTTCATTCGTTTCGGCCGCAGCTACTCCAGACTGCGATCAGCCCAGAGTCCACGCCCACCACAAGCACAAGAGAGAGGTGGTCTACGACTACGCCTACGTCACTGTTACTGTCGATGCTCAGGGCAAAGCTATCGCTCCTCCAGTGACTGCTTCGTCGACCTCAACCAACAACAATGTTGAGCAGTCCACTACTGAGACCACTTCGTCGACCCTGACCACCAGTGTTGTGGAGAGCTCGGTGTCCTCTTCGGCTCCGGCTACTACAACTTCGTCTTCCAGTGCGCCTAGCCCCACTTCCAGTGCCACCACCGCACGCTCGGCGTACAGTTCGAGTGTTGCGTCGGCACAGCCAACTTCATCCTCGTCGTCGTCGTCGTCTGGTGGATCAGGTGATCTCGCCGCATACAGTAACCCCACCGAGGAGTTCCAGGATGGCGTCATTTCGTGCAGCCTGTTCCCAGAGGGCCAGGGTGTCATTCCTTTGGAGTACCTTGGCTTTGGCGGCTGGTCGGGCATCTACAACTCGGACACCTCGACTGGTGGCACCTGTAAGGAAGGCTCGTACTGCTCGTACTCGTGCCAGAGCGGTATGTCCAAGACGCAGTGGCCCAGCAACCAGCCTCTGAACGGTGTTTCCGTCGGTGGTTTGTTGTGTAAGAACGGAAAGTTGTACAAGTCGAACCCCTCCAGCAACTACTTGTGCGAGTGGGGTGTCGACAAGGCCTCTGTTCAGAACCAGTTGTCGTCTGTTGTTTCCATCTGTAGAACCGACTACCCGGGTACCGAGAACATGGTGATTCCCACCATTGTCGAGGGAGGCAACACCTCGCCGATCACTGTTGTTGACCAGCTGACCTACTACCAGTGGGACGGCAAGCCCACTTCGGCGCAGTACTATGTCAACCCACTGGGTGTTTCGCAGGAGGATGGCTGTATCTGGGGCACCCCGGGCTCGGGCATTGGCAACTGGGCTCCGTTGAACTTTGGCGCGGGCTACACCGACGGTGTCGCCTACTTGTCGTTGATTCCAAACCCAAACAACTACGACACGTTGAACTACAATGTTAAGATTGTTGCTGACGGCGCTGCCACCGTCAGTGGACTGTGTGTTTACGAGAATGGCTCGTACAACGGAAATGGTAAGGATGGTTGTACTGTTGGTGTTACCAATGGTAAGGCCAAGTTTGTTTTGTACAATTAGCTCTGGCGTTGATTTGTTAGGATAACTAAGTCGATGTAGGGAATATATGTTTAAGATTACGAACGAACGATGAACGAACGATGAACGAACGATGAACGAAAGATGAACGAACGATGAACGAACGAAGTGAGTGAAGAGTGAGTGATTAACTATGAACTAACGATGAACGAACGATGAACGAACGATGAACGAACGAAGTGAGTGAAGAGTGAGTGATTAACTATGAACTAACGATGAACGAACGATGAACGAACGATGAACGAACGAAGTGAGTGAAGAGTGAGTGATTAACTATGAACTAACGATGAACGAACGATGAACGAACGATGAACGAACGAAGTGAGTGAAGAGTGAGTGATTAACTATGAACTAACGATGAACGAACGATGAACGAACGATGAACAAACGAAGTGAGTGAAGAGTGAGTGATTAACTATGAACTAACGATGAACGAACGATGAACGAACGATGAACAAACGAAGTGAGTGAAGAGTGAGTGATTAACTATGAACTAACGATGAACGAACTGATTAACGATGTACGAACGAAGTGAATAACGATGCACGAACGAAGTGAGAGAAGAGTGAGTGAGTGAAGAGTGAGTGAAGAGTGAGTGAAGAGTGGAGAGTGAGTAAAAAGTGAGTAAAAAGTGAGTGAAAAGTGAGTGAAGAATGAAAAGTGAGTGAAAAGTGAGTGAAGAATGAAAAGTGAGTAAAGAGTGAGTGAAGTGTGAAAAGTGAATGAAGAGTAGAGAGTGAGCAAAGAGTGAGGAGTGGTTTGGAGTAGAATATTTTAGAAAGAATACGTTGATTTTTGAGATAGGAATGAGACAAGAGGGTCGAGTATTTTAGAGAGAATTCATGATTTTAAGAATAATGGAAAAGAAGAGGGTTAGAGAGTATATTAGAATACGAAATTCACTGATTTTTGAGAATAGAATGGAAGGTTAGAGAAGATTTAAAAGAGGAGAATTCATGATTTTTGGGGTGAGAATGAATGAATAGAGGGTTAGACTATTGTAGAGGAGAATTCATGGTCTTAAGAAAAGTGTGAAACCAAGTGGGTTAGAGAGTATTTTAGAGGAGGACATTCATGATTTGAGAATAGTGAAAATTTAAAGACTATGTTATAGCGAGATAATATTACAACTGGGAGATCCGATCACATCAGGTTGATTAACTTTTCACTTCTTCATACTGGTTGGGGACTGCATATTGAATTGCTGCAAATGATGGTATTATTAGATCTATGGAGTTTTAATGTTCAATCTACAAGAGTATATCCGTCCTTCTTCCATTCAAATGAATAACCAAACCGTTTCCAATGTTAATTTATAATATTCTACTTGAATCGATTCGGGAACTTTTTCTTGTCAGTGTGTCAAGGAATATTTGGGATGAATAGTATGTCTGGTTTAGCTCTGAAAGTACCCAGTGCTAGTAAGTCTTATGAAATGAGCGTCTCCAACTCAAATGAGCCTCATTTTGGTTCTGTTACCACTCATCCCCAAATCAAATAGTCCAAAAGACATTTAGGGTTCTGTTCCACTCATCCTTCCCCAAATCAAATGGTCTGGACATTTAATGGTAGCTCGCCATTCAAGTGCAATAGTCTAGTCAAAGTCTTTCCAGCTGTTTACACAAGACCTCATAAAGCTTTAAACAGCCTGAACAACTCAATAAACCACGTTATGTAGCAAAATTAAAGACCTACAAAAATCTCTGACTCTGAGACTCTGAATAACTCCCTGTTCTGTGTCTGGCCAAGAGTTGAATGCCGCACTTGAACCCAGAAATTCTGAGAGACCAAAATTTCTCATTGAATCTGGGCAAAAGGTTGGTGACTGGCCCGCACATTCTCATTTCTGTCACAATTAAGGTTTTGATTTCCTTTACACTCAGGTTGATATCCCTGATCACTCTCCAACCTCGAAAAGTGAAACATTTTCAGAGTTTATTCTCATAGTTGTGTGTCATACTCAGCACAATTACCTCAACAGATCTTGGGACGAGAGAACTGAACATCTTTATCACACAATCAGAATTTAGGCATTCCATGTTAGTACCTCTGAATTTCAGTTTGCATTCTGTTGTGTTGAATCATCATTAGTGCATTTTGCATCCAAATGCAAGAGGTTCCCTTTAAAGTCTAAGATTGCAAATATTGTTGACTTTAAAAATTTAGCTACTGATTGATATCCAGCTGAGTGATGGAGGGAATAGTTTTAATGCTGGGTCGTGAGAGTAGTGCGAAAGATAAACACCAGGGAGAACTAATGAGGAAGGACCAACAGAGTATTGTGTTCATGTAATGAAAAGGTAACAATCGGAGAATGATAGTTTGAGCAGATTATGCTCCAAAAGTACCCAAAAATAAAGATATGAAGTGGTGCAGTTGAGTATTCTGTAGAGTGAACGCATTGAAAGACGTTTGTCAACTCTAAACCAGCACTCAATTAACTAGAAGGTTTCTACAAAAAGCACTCAATTAACAAAAAGAGTTTTTACAAACAGCACTAAGTTAACTAAAGGAGTTTCTACAAACAGCACTGAGTTAACTAAAGGTGTTTCTACAAAAAACACTCAATTAACTAAAAGTGTTTCTACAAAAAACACTCAATCAACTAAAAGGGTTTCTACAAAAAACACTCAATTAACTAAAAGTGTTTCAACAAAACGTGTTCCCATTTTGGACACTAATTTTGCAGCCAAAAATGTTACTGGCCACCAAACATTTTAGATCGTGGAGAAATTCACACTCATCTCAGAACCTATTTCTCCGGTATCTTGCATGATGCTCACCGACTATCTTAGATAAAGTCGGATACAAAGAAGATACAGTTGATCTAAAGAAGATACAAAAAAAGTTACAAAGATGAAGATAGCCATTCGGGCCTTCGATCGGGCCCACAAACCTGGCGGTGCCAAGAATATCTCCAATGTACAGCAACCAACTGACGAAGATAAACAGATTGTGTCCTATCAAGGACACAGCAATGAGAATCCTATGGAGGGTTGAGATCATAGAGGGCCAAACGAATACAAAAACCATAAAGGTGCTAAATTAACCAAAATCAATAAACATGCTAAAAACCAAAAACCATAAAGGTGCTAACTTAACCAAAATCAACAAACATGCTAAAAACCAAAATCAATAAACATACCAAACGTAAAAGATTGTAAACCAAAACCCCAAAACCTCCATGCGATTACACCTAAACCTGGATTTCCCTAAATATCAAACATTTAAGACTCAACAAGTGGGGCTGTCAAGAGATAAGAAGGGACGGTTTTTTGTCATGGGACAAGAACGTGGCAGTTTCGGTGGGGTAAGGTCAAACGCAGTGAAGGACGGGCACAAACAGGGTTACCTGCGAATACGAGCGAGAGAAGCGTGACGGCCGCAAAGGGAAACGACCCGCAAGGGATGGGCAGGAAAGCAGGAGCAGATTCAAAATGAGGAGGAGAAGAAATATGGGGGGGCCCCAAGGGAAGGGACAAGAAATTCAAAAAAAAGCACCAAGTGAAGTGGCACAACCAATACACGAGGCCATGACCGTATACGGTGTACGACCGGAAAAAGTCTGCCAAAACCCCAGTGCACTGGGAAACATCAACATTGTTTCAAAGTGGAATTATACATAAATTTGTCCGGAGAAAGACGTATAGGCGGCATGAAGTGGCTGCAAAAAGGTCGCGAGTGTTTTCGACGTTTGCGAGGGCAGGGAGGCGGGCGAGCACAGTAGCAGGTGCAGAGCATTGATGTAGGGCGGACTGGCGACAGAACTAACGCACGAGCGCGAGGGATAGCTGAACAGGCGAGATTCGAGTGCAGAATTGGGTGTTGTGGATTGGTGGTGAGTGCAGAATTGGGTGTTGTGGTTTGGTGGTGAGTGCAGAATTGGGTGTTGTGGTTTGGTGGTGAGTGCAGAATTGGGTGTTGATTGTTGATATACGCTACTGTAAGTGGAAGAACAGAGAAGATTGGATGTTTTTTTTGGGACGTTTGGATGGGATGGGTAGACGATACGGTGGTGCAGAATATGTAAGAGCAATGACGTTGGAGGAAGAGGGAGATGATGTTGTAATTACGTAGTAATGTTGTCTGAATAATGGATTAGGTTTTCAAGAAAAGATTAAGAATTTTAGATTACTAAGTATTTTAATAAATTGTTTAATAAGTTGTTTAATAAATTGTTTAATAAGTTGTTTAATATCTTTAAAGTTTTGTTCAGATTTGAAGACACTTTAATTACTCAGTTGTTTAGTGCTTTAATTTTGTCGATTCTTGTTGATTCTTGTCAGTTTTTGTCAGTTCTTGTCAGTTCTTGTCAATTCTTTTTGTCAATTGTTTGTTCTGTTTAGTTTTTTTATTGGTATGCTTTTTATTGGTATGCCTTTTATTGGTATGCTTTTTATTGGTATGCTTTTTATTGGTATGCTTTTTATTGGTATGCTTTTTATTGGTATGCTTTTTATTGGTATGCTTTTTATTGGTATGCTTTTTATTGGTATGCTTTTTATTGGTATGCTTTTTATTGGTATGCTTTTTATTGGTATGCTTTTTATTGGTATGCCTTTTATTGGTATGCTTTTTATTGGTAAGCTTTTTATTGGTATGCCTTTTATTGGTATGCCTTTTACTGGTATGCCTTTTATTGGTATGCCTTTTATTTGGTACGCCTTAGTACTTTTATTCAATATACTACCCTTGCTAGTTCTTTTATTCAATTTAGTACGCTTGTTACTTTGAATATATTACGCCTACTTCTCTTTGTTCTTTTTGTTGAATATAGTACGCTACTCTTTTTGTTTTATGGTACGCTTGTTACTCTTTTAGTTTGATAATAAGCTTGTTACTCTTTTTGTTTTATACTACGCTTGTTACTCTTCTGTTCTATAGCACGCTTGTACCTCTTTTTGTTAATATAGTAAACTTGTACCTCTTTAGTTCAATAGTAAACTTGTACCTCTTTTTGTTAATATAGTAAACTTGTACCTCTTTTTGTTCAATATACCACTTTGTTACTTCATTTTATCCAATATACTTCTTTGTTACTTCATTTCATCCAATATTGTAGACAGTTTCTTATTCCTTGTTAATACTCACTACTTCTCTCTTACTCTTTCTTCTTTCTTACCCCTACCTCTTACTTCTCTCTTACCTCTTCTCTATTCTCTATCTCTCTACCCTTTTTGTTAATCTTCTCTCATCTTCTCTCGTATTACCAATTTCACCCATTCTGTCCCATTCTGTCCCACTCGTATCTCACATCTCATTTCACCTGGTTCTGTCACTTTCCTCGTTTCTGCACCTGTCTCGTTTCTGTCATTGCACTCGTACCCGCCGCCAGCTTTGTTTGTCACCCCCTCGCTAGTCGAACAATCACCCCATCTGCCTGCCGGCCCTCTTCCCTGCTCCGCCCTACCGGTCCCCTACATGAACTCGTCTGATCCGTCGCGCGCCCCCGGTGCCCACCGCGCAGTATCGAAGGGCCTCCCGGATTCCACAGCGTCGCGCGTGCTTCTAAACGACCGCGGATGCAATGCCTGCGCAGATCCCCCCCGACCTGCGCGAGCAAATACGGTGCCCCGTCGTAGGGAACCCGCTGCACGGAAATGTGGCCGCAGATTCGGCCCGCTCGCGCGGAAGAAACACCGTGCCGCCGATCGCATCGCAGAGCAACGCGACCGCGCTGCGTATTTCAGTGGGCTGCACAGAATCCGAGTGGCAGGAACCGAGGGGGCCGATGCTGCAGTTTCGCTTTGCGGCCTGGGATCTGCTACGGCCGGCCAGCCACTCCCAACATGTGGCCGAACAGCACGCTGTAGGTGCACCGTAGCTTATATGTGGATGCTGGGCATCCTATATGTGTGTGCGCTGCACAGAAATGCATATCGCACCACTCGTTTACGCCCGGGGTCAACCGCTAATCTGTGGTCGGCAATAACGTATGATTAGATGCTTCTTTCAAGTGGTACCACCTACAATTGTGCTATGATGTATGGAAGAGTGATATATCCGAGGTGGGCGAGATAAGAATTGAAGGATAAGATGATAGATAAATAAAAAGGATTCAATAGGAAATGTTTGAACAGGAAAAGTTGAAGAATGGTGAGTAGAAAATTAGAATCTCAAAATAAAGTTGCAACTTAATCTAAGTTAAGGTTCAAAAGTTAATGTTTCTGCTGAAACGTGAACCAAGTTTAAGTTGGAAGGTCAAACAAGTACAGAATCATGTTTCTGTTGAAGGGATGTTCGTGTTTCTGTTGAAAGGTCAATATTCGTTGAAAGTATTGAAACAGTTCAAACTTTTCATCGACGTTATCATCAATTATTGTAGTATAACCTAAAAGTCTACTTTATTTCTTGGTGAATGTTACCTATTTAGATTGGTTTTTTGGTTGTTTGAATGGTTTTCTGGATTGGTTTTTTGGTTGTTTGAATGGTTTTCTGGATTGGTTTTTTGGTTGTTTGAATGGTTTTCTGGATTGGTTTTTTGATTGTTTGAATGGTTTTTTTGAATGTTTGAATGGATTTTGGGATTTCTTGGATGTTTGGGTGGTTTTTGGATGGTTTTTGAATGGTTTTCTGGATGTTTGGATGGTTTTTGGATGGTTTTCTGGATGTTTGGATGGATGTTTGGATGGTTTTCTGGATGTTTGGACGGTCTTTGAATGGTTTTCTGGATGTTTGGATGGTTTTTGAATGGATTTTTGGATGGTTTTCTGGATGTTTGGACGGTCTTTGAATGGTTTCCTGGATTGGCTTCTGTATTGGACCTTTCATTCCCAAGCTAGGTTGTTAATCCATTCCAATCAAAGTTTCAACTCAGGGTGGTTACTTTGGACTACGATGAGTAAATAATGACACTAAGCAAAACGCGTAATTCCTCTCTGGTGGTGATCTCATCACTTTCGCATGTTTCTCAATAAACACTCAATCATTGGAGCGAGGAATTGTTCTCCGCTCAAGTTGCAAAATCCGGAGCTTCACGAAGAAGCAATTTTTCCGAACGTTTGACGCTTATTAATAACGGTTACCCAACGTGCATTTCTAAGCTCAGTGGTATTCATCGATGTGAGGTTTCTGCAGTGATCGGACTGATAAAAGCAGAACTAACCGTGGGCCTGAACGGCACCATCTGTTGGAGTAGGAACATGTGAAAGTTCTGTGGATGGGATGTGGGTAATCGCGTAACTGTGAGGTACCACCGGGTAACTGTAAGGTTCGGTAGTGGTGTGTTCCAATTGCCAAGTTAAGATAGTTTCGTATTTTAGATCTTGGGTTTTCTTTGGAGAGTAAAATGAGAGAATGATTTCTTTCAGTTTTTAAATTACATTCTATGTATATTCTGCTCTGTATTCTGCTCTGTTTATTCATCTCAATACTATATTCTGCATTTTATATTTATCTCTTTTACATTTTCCATTCATTTTCATATCAAATTACATTCTATGTATATTCTGCATTTTATATTTATCTCTTTTACATTTTCCATTCATTTTCATATCAAATTACATTCTATGTATATTCTGCATTTTTATATTCACATCTTTTACATTTTCCATTCATTTTCATATCAAATTACATTCTATGTATATTCTGCATCCTATATTTATCTCTTTTACGTTTTCCATTCATTTTCATATCAAATTACATTCTATGTATATTCTGCATCCTATATACTCAACCCAGCACTACATTCTCATCACTTCCATTGTTCACTTACCACCTTGAGCGTGATTGAGATTACTTTCTTCACATTCTAACAGTCTCCAATTTTTCCGGAACGGTTAGCAACGGTTGATCCATAAACGTTTTTTATACCTGTGAAGTATTTTTTGAGCTTCAAGTCAATTTGAGTTTAGGTTTTCACCACACACATGCCAGCTAAGCACAACTCAGAGGAGTGAAAATACAAATGTAGCTCGGAGGAGTGAAAATACAGGCGTTTTTAAAATAAGAGATGTTTAGGCTCTTGCTCCGGTTTCTTGGTTTTCCTAGAGAGTTGTCACATCTGGTTTACCTCAGAAATTCACGGCTGGTTTTCAAAATTTCACAGCTGGTTTTCCTGGAGAGTTGTCACGACTGGTTGATCAAAATTTCACGGCTAATTTCACCTTGGAGGGTTCAACCGGCTGCTTCACCCACAGTCCACGGCTAATTTCACCTTGAGGGTTCAAACGGCTGCTTCACCCACAGTCCACTTCACCTTGAGGGTTCCAACGGCTGCTTCACCCACAGTCCACGGCTAATTTCACCTTGAGGGTTCAAACGGCTGCTTCACCCACAGTCCACGGCTAATTTCACCTTGAGGGTTCAAACGGCTGCTTCACCCACAGTCCACGGCTAATTTCACCTTGAGGGTTCAAACGGCTGCTTTACCCACAGTACACAGCTACCCCAGGGTGAATTTCAAGGCTAAATGAACCACGGCATATTTAACCACTTCAGCCGTACCCAAACGAAAATTACAGCTCGCGAAAATCAGCGAAGGGATCTAAACCTCGAGAAGAAACGACAATTGTAATTTCGTGTCAAGTTGCCAAATCTTCTGATGAAGTCGCAATCTGTCAACTTTTAATCAAAGTGCAAGCTTTGAAAGTTAAGCTTTTGATTCATCCTGCCTCGAAATGCCTGTCCATTGTATATTTTGTGATGTAAATTTTACATACAAGGTATTCTCAGGTGATCATCAGCAGAAAAGTCCAGATATGTGAGATGATGCCGTACAGCACACTCGAAGTGGTGAGATATGATGAGAAATGAAGTGCTTCCCATAGTGAATAGGCACACATCTGAAAACGTGCTTGGAATACATGGGCTATATTTGGCTCTTAAGCTGAATACCCAAAGTGGGAATCTAACAATTATCTTCTTGACATTGAGTTTGAAGTGTCCGCACTCAAATGAAGGGTATTGTTTTCCTGTAGGTTCTCCAACCTGTTAATAATCTTCCAGTCTGACTTTGTATTTTTTACATGGTAGACAACGCTCTCAGGTGAGCCATGTTAATTATTTTACCAGCAAACAATGAACCCTCGCAAATAGTGACTTTTGAAACCTGTGACACTCATTGACAGATATTATGCAAACTAGTAACAAGCGTCCCAGCATAAGTGGCGGAACAGGTTTCCAAAATCGGGGCTTGATAGCCTCAAGGGCAGGGGTGAGAGCAGGGTGGTGGTAGAGTGTTGACGATTGGTGGGTGCAAAATATCGGTGCTGAGTGTTGATTATAGCTAGTGAGAAATATTTAGGGCCCATGGGTGCAAAAAATGGAGAAATATTTAGGATCCATGGGTGCAAAAAATGGAGAAATATTTAGGATCCATGGGTGCAAAAAATGGAGAAATATTTAGCATCAATGGGTGCAAAATTATGGGAAATGGGTGCAAAATTCCGACTCTCGGTCGCAAATTTTTGGGTGCAAAATTTAGATAAGAGCGCAAAATTATGAGATGTTGGAAGGGGTAAACGCTCATCTCCTTTTGTAAGTATCGTCAATCACGAGGATACCATATAAGTGCCTACCACATGGTTTTTGGTTTTTGTTTCTTTCTGTCTGCAGTAGTTCTCGGTGGTATCAACGCTATCTTGAAATTTCTTCCTTTGATGACGTGCTGAGTGTGCACTGTCACTGCAAATGTTAGGTGATTAGCGAGAAAATACTACTGGGAATTAGCAACTTAGCTTTCTCTCCTTTGTATTCAGATAGGGGATTATAATATATGACTCTTGGCAAGACTACCAACGTCTCATTTTAAGATGAAACAATATTGAGCCTAGGACTGCTTATTATTCTAAGCAATGCTGTTAAAGGTTTGGATTGTACTGGACTTGTAACACACCATGAAACATTGCTACCTAAAGGGTAAGTGCTTAACAACCAAGCGTGTTTGTTTGGTATAACTTATATTTCAAAACAAACACTTCACCCTTTGCAATTTAATCTATTAAAAGAAGACATGTGGATGCTATTGTTTCTGCTCAGCTTGAGCTGAATTAGAAGAGGTAGCAATCACAACCAACACTTGAAAAGTACTTTTTGAAAAACACCTAACCTTGAGAATATAAGAAACTACAAAACAACACCTTATAACTGAAACTACCCGTTGCTAGCAACAGAAGAATCACTAACATCTCAATTACTGAGAAACCTCGAAATTAGTACCGAATTCGCTGATTTCTGCCAGAGAATAAAAAAAATTCTTATGGGCTGTTTATGATTGCACCTGAAGTTGAAGTATAAGAATTTGTATCCTTTCACCGTTCGAGTGGTTATTTTGTGTAAACTCAATGGGTGGACAATGATAGGAAACTTCCTACAACAACTGAACTTTTGTTCAATGAGGGTGCCAGAGTACACTTGACAGCTTCTCTGATCGTCCATGAATGCGTTTCAACGCTGCGAAACACTTTCGGGGGGTTCCTTCGGAAGTAGGGAACATTTGACAAACTACAACAAAATCCCAAAACGTTCCTTCGTCATAAAACTTTCGCAACTGAACGTTCCACAGATTTTAGGTGTGGCTGGCCACCACACTATAAGTGGATTGTTGCTCAGCAAGAAAAATTCTAAAGTTGCGCTAATGGAAACGCATCGTCGATTAAAATTGGAATCTGCCTGCAGAATACGCTTCCTGTGCAAGCTTTGATGAGGTCAAGAAATAGGAAACTTTATGAGGTGAAAATTCGGTTGTATTGGTGAAATTTCTGGATGGAGACTGGTTGCAAATTTTTGGGTGCAAAATTTTGTTAACTATGAGAAATGTTTGCGGATTTCTTTGGTGGAGGGATTGAAAAGCATTCTTCTAAAATGACGCCAAACACAGCATTTTCGTATTCACGTTGAAATTAGGATCAAAGAGGACTATGAAGGAAAGGATGGGCTTATTGATTTGCCTATTTTTCAAATTTATTCTGTTTTCACGCCTCAAATTTATGCTTTTTTGATGTATTATCTTATTTTTGATATTAGTGCTAGTAATACAATTGAATCTGTGTCAACTAGTTGTGCTCAGAGTGAATTGAGTTAAGAGTGCAACGGAAACGCAAAAATAAGCCCAAAGACCCTTGACTACAACGACCCTTAAAGTATACAAAGTTCCTTACTAAAGAAATATTCTTATGTGGAACTAAAATCACCTATTTGTTGTGTCCAATTGAAATTGTCTCGTATATTATACAGTAATTATCACTATTAACCACACCACTAACACTCACAGTGCTCCTGAGTAATCCATTAATTAATTATGCCATCCATGCCCAGAACTTGCCCCACAAGGTGGTTGGTTCTTCTTCCTCCTCCCATCTCTCGTCGTCCAACTCCCTCACACCGGTGTCAATGTCACAAAGGTCCAAAGGCACAATAAAAGCGTTCTTCGTGAAGGCTCCCTTGCCAAAACCGTTAAAGTAGAAGTGGAAGCCAATCCAGCACACGACAAACAATATCACCGAAATGTACGCCGTGAAGAACTTGGTTGGCGTAAAGTCGAAAAATGCCGAGAACCCTTGGATGAAAACAAGAATAAACACGGTGATGGCAGCATAGTGAGCATTGAAAGGCATGAACTTGGCCTTGAAAGGAAGCAGGTCTCTCGAGATGTTTCTCAGCTTCAAAATATGCATAAATCTGATGTGTGTGGCCGAGATCCAGCCCCATGCAATCAAACCCGAGGTGGCTGTGATGTTCAACAACCAGTTGAACGCTTGGTTGCCGTTGGACGAGGTGGCCAAGAAGCCCAAGGTTCCAAAGGCCGCACTGAACAAGACCGCCACGTACGGAACACCGCTCTTGGTGGTGCGCTCAAAGATCTTGGGAGCAACACCGGCCTGGGCCAATCCGTACAAAATACGCAGCGAGCAGTACACGTTCGAGTTACCGGCAGAGATGATGGTGACCAAAATGACGGCGTTGAAGATGTCTGGCAACACCTTGGTTCCGCTGTTTTGCATGGCGATGATGAAAGGCGAGGCAGCTGTGTAGTTGCCGTTGGCAGACAATTTGGGGTCGTCAAACGGAACAAGCAACCCGATAAACAACATACACAACACGTAGAACACCAAGATTCTGAACAAAACCTTTCTGATGGCCGAGGGAACGGTCTTCAGAGGGTTTTTGGTTTCTCCTGCGGCGATTCCAACCAACTCACAGCCCTGGAAGGTGAAAGCCGCGGAAATCAAAGACGAAAGCCACCCCAAAAACCGTGCTGTGTTCTTGTTTTCGACAAACTCACCCGGCCCCCATGGTCCTGGGTTTCTCCAATACCTGAAACCAACAGGACCGGTCTTTCCAGCACCGCAAACCATGATGAAAGCATACAAAATCCAGCCCACCACGGCAATAACCTTGACGGAGGCGATCCAGAACTCAAACTCACCGTAGAACTTGACTGGGAACAAGTTACAGATGGTGAGAATGACAAAGAAAATGCCAATCCACGCAGCCAAAGGCACGGCAAAAGTCCATTTTTCGATCACCTGGCCCACCACCGACAACTCCAATGCAAAGGTGATGACCCACGAGAACCAGTAGTTCCACCCGTTGGCTGCACCAAGCGCAGGCAGGCACCATCTGGCGATAAACTGTGCGAACGAACCCGTCACCGGAATCAAGGTGGCCATCTCTCCAAGCGACTGGGTGACCGAAAACACCAACGAGGTCATAAAGAAAAACGAGATAAGCGACGAGACGGGACCGGCCGACGCCAACGTATTACCTGTGGATATGAAAAGACCCGTGCCAATGGTACCACCAATGGCAATCATCGACATGTGTCTGGCTTTCAAGCTACGCTGCACCTCGTTCTCGCCAGCCTCTGTTTTGGGGGCGCCAGACCCTGTGCGGTAGTATGAATCCTGGTCGTCGTTCACATTGATGTAGTCGACGTTTTTCTCAGGGTTGAGAGGCTCCTTCAGTGTCACTGGGGACGAATACCCGTTCTTTTCCAAGTCTTCCATGATGGATGCAAAATTTAAATTTTTATGACCCATGGAAATTTGACTACTTTTATACAAAACGCAGTGAATGCTGAAGTCCAAACCGTAATGTTTAATTAAAGAATAGAATTGAAAGATTCATCAAAAGAAAAGGCGCGCATCGCGGCAGAAGCGATTAGATATTGGAGAAACACAAGTGGAGTGATCCAGATGGAGACTTCCATAGATATCTTATCTCTGGAATCGTCTCTTTCTCCTTCTTTTGGAGGATCAAGGCGTTTGGAGATGCGATGGGATCCAAAAAGAAAGGGTGACAAAGTTGACGGCATCCTCCGTTCCAGAGCACCGTTTGGCACTGGGTTTTTGGACTTTGTGGGGGAGGCCAGAGGGTGGCCCACCCTGTATTACATTCCCGTCCCTTCCTCTCTTGTCGCTCCAAATGCCTTACCTCTTGTACGGCTTCGTCTTGTAGCAAACTTAATATGGGTACACAAAATTCGGGTCAACTCTTCCTGCTACGGCATTATTAGTGAGTCAGAAGAGGGCAGCTTGCTTTAATTAGTACCACTGAGCCCTGTTTATTTGTGCTGAGATGGCAGAGATGAGATGGCTGACCTTGGATTCTGGAGGTCTTACCTGGCCTCCCCAACTACGGGTTTCCCTCTCGGTTAGCTCTCGAACAGAGTTTTATTGTTCCTGGTATGTGAGCACTTGTTCATTGTTGGAGGATTTGATTGTGCTTCGTGTTTGTGCTTATGTGCACGGAGTAAAGGTTAGGTCCCTGGAGGAATGTAGTAGTAGGTAGGCTTATTCATTGTCTTGGGTTCTGGGTATTGGTGCATGGGTTTTGTACTTGTTTGTGATTGGTGAATGAAAGAGAGTTGGTTTTTTTGTGTAGAGGTATTGGATTTATTGTAGTATGAGATGTTGGATTTATTGTAAAATTAGATACTGAATTTATTTGTGAAGAGATGTTGGATTTATTGTAAAATGAGATACTGAATTTATTGTAAAATGAGATACTGAATTTATTGTAAATGAGAAACTGAAATTTTGTGTAGAGATGTTGAATTTAGAGATATTGAATTAAAAGATACTCAATTTATTAGTGTAGAAAGATACTGATTAGAATATTGTGTTGAAAATAGACTTTCCTGTTGACTGTCATTGGTGGATACGCTAGCTAATTTAGCTTCCTCTAACCTGATTTCTTGGTTTTTATTACAATCATTTGAAACTTTATATTCATTCATTGATCAATTTTACTTGACTGGGAAGTGGACCAAAAAGAGCGCAACTAAACTTTACTTTTTACGTTTCACATCATCACTTTTTATTGACTTTAAACTTTACAACGACCTTGCACTCGCTTCTTGCCTCCCTCTCGCTTATGCTATCTTCTCACTTCCCAACCCCACATTTCAGCTCCACAGGTATCTTATCTCTGCTCGCTTTCAACTGGACTATACGCTAGGCTACTTCTCGGTCTTTGATTCCAAAAAAGACTTGGTTTGCGTTTTTGCACCCAAAATTGCAATGCAATTTGAGGTTGCAAAATGGAGTCTCTGAGCGGGAGGTAGATGTGTGGGGGAGGCAGATGTATGGGGAGATGTATGGGGGAGATGTATGAGGTAGGCGGTTTGAGCGTGGAGAATCGTTGTGGGGTCGTAAAAGCAGAAGGCTTTTTCTAGGGTTTGCGGGAGGGTCTCTTTGTTGGGAATTGGAGGTAATTGGGAGTGGAAGGCATTTAGAGTTTAGAGTGATTGGGTTTGGGGAAGTTCTATCCATTGTCTTTTGAGAGAGAAAGAAAATTTAGAGAAGTATGAAGAGAAGTATGAAGAGAGGGGTGGTTTGAAAATTAGGTTCTTCGATTTTCATGATCGATGAAGGGTCACATATTTATTGAGATATCTATCTTAAGACCTTTAGGTGATACGATAACTGAGTGAATAAGGTCTTACAGAGTATTCTATGGATTGAATATGTTTGTTAGAGCTGACAATTTGTTGGTGAAGGACTTTGATTCAGTGACTTATAATCTGGGTTGAAAAGATGATCATACGGGACTGAGAGTCTGTGGAAGTGTTGGAGAATATTGGTTGTTGAGGACAACTGAGTCGTCATAGATGTGCAAGAACAACACTTAACTTTCATTTCCTGGACTCTACGACAGCAAATATCGTTGAAAATGTGGGGTCTGTGGATGTGAAAGCAATTTGTTCAGAAAGGCAGAAAGTTCGAGTTTCGGTTATGCTCAACTCTAGACATTCTCTACAGAGATGAGTGATTTCATTCATATTATGATTGAAAACAAGGGACTCTCAGTTCAAAGCAAGATTTGCGATCTCGACTGATTTTGGACCAAAGATACAAGCTTGATTTCCAACCACTCCCAGACTTAAAATGCATTTTCCAATTCCACATCCATGCTAAACGTATCTCTTCTATCAAGGGACGCTCAAATGCTGGTTACTCATCTTCCTCTTGCCCTTTCAGTTTGTAGATCATCACTAAATCTCAACTACCGATCATAACCACCTATAGTCAGATAGTTCCTAATCTAGATTCCATTATCAGGTTGTATTTCGGATACGAGAAATACCCGCTCACCAGATATACTCCACCAGCACGCCAAGAATATAGGGTCCACCTCGAGGTCTCCACCAACACATTTGCGAACTCAACCTGTAAGCACTTTTAAATAAGAGTCCAAAAACTACGACGACTTTCATATGATCATATTATCAAGAAATATACAAACTACAAGCATTAATTCTAATCTAAATAATACTAACCACAGTGTTAACACCTAAGTGTACTGCTGACGGCTTTAACGTTATACACGACATAGCATTCAATCCACTGTAATATGAACAAAAACCAGCCTCTTCTACTAACCAATGTATTAACTCTTAAAAAGTGACCCTTCTTAAACAGTGGAGACTCTTGTTTACTCCATGTAAGGCTGAAGATTTAAACGTTCCTAAAAGGGAAAATCTCGATACTGCAGAAGCTGCTGTTGTAGGTTTAACTGTCGGGAATGATCATCAAGACTTTTCTCGTAATTGCTATAAACCTGCAGGAGGTAATTTGCAGCCATTTTATCTGAGTAAGGTGGATTTCCATGTCGGAGTAGGACACAGTTAGCCATGAGTGGATGGTAGATAATGGAAGGTATACACTGTTTGTTTGAATTTTAGAAATTCTCCGATTCTCTCCAAACCACAAGTCGTGAACACATTATATTGGTTTGCGTTGGGTAAAGTGGTAATTGATTATACAATTCAAATGTCTTGTATTGACTGAAAAAATAACTAAACAGTGGAGATGGCTCTTTAAATGGCCATCGCTACTCATAGTCTCTTTGCGTAGATATGATGGTCCACTAGGTCTTTAGCGTAGCTATGGTGGTCCATTAGGTCACCACTGGCCCTCAGCCTAACAGTTTGAGTTTTCAAATTTAAACCACATCTTTACAACCCTTTTAGTTTCGCTTACCCTACCAAGTTAATTCCACTAGTTACTTCCCACATCCAATCCACAATCACACTTCTCAATCACCTCTCCATACACTCCAACTAACCAAATCGCAATTACATAATCAAATATCAAAATTTTCAAAAAGGTAACCAAATCTTCTTACCAGTACTTTGTTTTACAACCACATACAACCAACAACGCACATCACTTCACTAACAAACCAAAACAACACTCACAAACAAGTCCAAACAACCAAAGATGCAAAAAAAATACATATCCACAGCCAATGCTGCAAAGGCCCACCAGCTGGACATAACAGACTTGAGTATCACCAACAAGTACACGATCACGGTTTCCAGTGACGGGTACGTCAGTTTCTGGGACAACAAACAGGACGATGCGCACGACCCACACGAGTTTTCAACCCGGGTTTTCATCAACAAAACGGGCGTTCACGCGGTTGCCTCGTACGAGAACATATTGCCCACCAAGGACTCCTCAGTCAAGGTGGTTTTCCTAGCACTTACGTCTTTCGACGGATCGGTTGCCTTCAGATACTACACCAACGACGATCTCACAACGCTACAGGAACTTGAAATCGAAGGTTTCAGTACAGGATTCTGGGCACCCGGATTCTACAAAGACCCACAGTCGAAACAAGACTACTTTGTGTGCACGTGTATGAACGGACGCACCAACGTGTACGACTTGAAGATCACGGCTGCACCAGAAGTCAGCATTGCAGTCGAAAAGTACGGAGTTTTGGACACCAACATGCACTCGCTACCAAATGCGGTGAACATCACCACCAACGAAGAAAAGAAGGTTGCCATTGGGTACGTCAACGGCGACGTGCAGCTTT
The DNA here is from genome assembly GCA_030556545.1 of Kodamaea sagamina. Classification (NCBI taxonomy): domain Eukaryota; kingdom Fungi; phylum Ascomycota; class Pichiomycetes; order Serinales; family Debaryomycetaceae; genus Kodamaea; species Kodamaea sagamina. Next base: position 22,869 of record JAKTUG010000056.1, read on the forward strand.
TTGGGTTGGACGACTTGAAACTCATCTACACGTTTCATCCCACGGACTTGAAAGTGTCGCAGAAGGAGGACGTCAGCAGCAGCGAGTCTGTGTGCAGGGTGGTGCAGTTTTCGCCTGGGGGGACGTTGTTGGCCGTGGCGAGGGACAACCGGTTTGCTGCGTCCATCACCTTGTACGACGTGCAGTACGGCGAGAACGTAGGGTCGTTGACGACGCCCTCGCACTCGTCTGTGAGCACCACCGGGGGGTTTGCGCACGAGGGGTGGATCATGGGACTCAGTTTCGACGAGGAGGGCAAGTACTTGGCGTCGTGTGGGTACGACCAGTACGTGAGAATCTGGAACTTGGAGTCGAGGGAAAGAGATGCGAGCATCAAAATTGGCCACTCCGATTTGGCGGACACCACAGGGTTGAGCGAGGCTGACGAGAGTGTGGCCAGTGGAGTTTCGTTTATCAGGAAGGGAGTTAGAGGAGGAGCTGGAGGTGATAAAAATGAGGGTTTGTGTGTTATTAGTTTTGATAGAGGGGTGAGATGGTACAGAGAAGCTGGAGGTATTTAGATAGCATAAAGGGTAATGATGGTAGATGTAGGAAAATGATTTGAGGGGTAGAGGATGTAGGATAATAAAGTTAAGGGGTAGCTAAGATAGGTCAATGATGAGTAGGAGTATGAGTTATTTTGATTCGAAATAGTGGTGATGACTATTTTAATGTAGTGAGCTGCTTTGAAATAAGCATTGTATATTTCAAAATCGTTAAATATTGAAAATGGAATATTTGAGCATGATTAAGAGAGCGAATTAAACTTTTAACAGTTAATTGGACCCGCCTGGCAAGTAAAGTCATAAGATTTATAGCTCCGAAGAGAAAAATATCAGTTGTTTACCATTCTCAAACCACTCGTTTACCATGCTCAAACCACTCGTTTAACTGAAAATGAATAAAAAACTTATGTTAACTAAAAGTTACCACAAGTGAGTTTCATATAAGGAATTTAGTATCATAAAATCAGAATAAACATAAGAATGAATGGCGACAGAATTGCATATGACCGTTATAGAATTATAAATAATCGTACCAGAATAGTAAATGAATCGTATCAGATTTAAAATCAATCGAATCAGAATAAAATCAATCGAATCAGAATAAAATCAATCGATTCAGAAAGTGAAACATAACTAAGTTATAAACGTATCATAACTTGCTGAAAAAATATGTATTTGAATTTAAACTCGAGAAGCACATATAACTCTAATATCTCACCTAAATCATAATCTCAAAAACCAATTGAATTGTTAACTCAGATCTTAGTAAATCCAAACCATTTTATTCTCAGTAAATTCCATACTAATCGTAAATCTAAGAACAAACATTTAAACTCATCATGTCAATCACTGAAACCAACCAACTAATACAAGATCTATCCTCAAACAATGCCAATAAACATGAAATTCTAACCGATTTATCCATCTTCGCAGCCATTGGCCTTCCAGACACCCAAATCATCATACTTTTACAACTCGTTTTGCAGCCAAAGTCAAAGTCACAGAAACTAACTGTAGCAAACAAGTTATACATAATAAAGCACATCCTAGTCCCAAAAAATGACAGTAGTCTCCCCCAGGAGTACATCTACGAAATAATAAGTAACATAGGTACTCCAGAAATCTACTATAATCAAGATAAACAGCTCATGCTGGACTCACAACTACTTCCTACATCCCTACAAGTTCCATTGCTCGAATGGCTAGTGGGAAATTTGCACCACTTTGGTCCAGAGACATACAAAACTTTGACGAGTTTACTCCCGGTACTATTCAGGTTGTTGTCTTTCGAATACCTGAGAGAAATGATTTCGAGTTTGATATTCATAACTTTAATGAACCGGAAAATAGTCAAGAAGTGGTACATAGAACTCACGATAGACTTGCACCATAAGTTTCCTGTGGATCCGTCGTTGAAGGGGCTACTAGTGCTTTTTCGGACCCTAGGGCATCCCATCTCCGATCATGTTGAATTTGAAGGGTCCAGCACCTTCAAATTCCCACTGGTGAAACAATGTGATGGACTTAGCAATAGATTGTTGAACCAGAACTTGAGGTATTTTCAATCATTTCACACCAACACGAACAAAAGATCGAAAATCGCAAACGGTTGGAACGAAGATTTGGGAGTGATCGTATTTGAGAAAGGAGAAAACGTATCTATTCGCAACATCAATTCGTTGAACGACTTGGTATCTAACTTTTCCCAAATATCTGCCATGAATGTAGGTGATTTGATTTCTTCTGGTGATCATTTGGAAAAGTACATTCTCATTTTGAAGTACTTGGAAGAATCTTCAAAGTTGGATTATTATGTTAGGCTTTGTTTTATAGACGACAATGTCAAGGAGGAGGGATTAAAGAGCTTCGTTGAAGGTTTGGCAAAGTTGTTTGTACTTTCCGCTAATCAGCTACGTTTGAGACTGGTTGATGATTTTGTTCTAGGAAGGATCAAGCTGGGTCTCTACAGTTTACGCGTGCCGTTGGTGACAATGATTTCACCAGACAGAATCGACCAGTTGGGTGTGTTTGTGAAGCTGTTTTTGGAATCCACACAAGATTACGGTTTACTAGTGCAGCTCATCAATAATTTAGTGTTAGTCTGGACAAGTACGCTCACAAATTTCCTGGCCAGCACAATTACACTACTCTTTGAGTTTGCAAAGGAGCACAGTAATAAGTTAGAGGTACAATATATGCTACTTCGAGTTTTCTCGTTCCTTAAGACGTTCAATATTGACGACTTGAGCGAACACTTTCCCGAGCAGTCTGTGGTTCCAGATCCCTTTGTCATGTACTCTCTATTGATGACAAACGACCCGTACATTGTTTCAGAGGTTTGTGGGTACGTTGCATTTGTGAAAACCTACAGATTTAAAGATGATACCTACAAAAGCATCCAGAATACATATATAATGGACTTGGTGAACTTTCTATGGAGAGACAGATCCTTCTACTATGAGCGAGATTCGTTCAACAGTGCTTTCATGCTTCATCCTAAATTTCTAGGGAGCCTTAACAAGTTGAACAGTTTCAATTATTCGAGTCTCGCAAAGTTGAACCTGGTGGGGAATTTGTTTATAAACCCGGCGTGGAGTTTTCTCACGAGCCAGATAGTTTGGAAGCTTGAGGATGAGAGTGATGAGATATCTACTCGGCACGAGGGGCCTATTAGCAGGGAGAGTGTTGATAGGGTGGTCGCCGGGTCTTGGTTGAATTTGACGTATGAAGAATTAAAGGTGAATGTTTTGAATGAGTTAGATAGACTTGGGTTTCATGGGATGTGTGATTTGCTATTTAATTCTTTGAGGACGTTACAGGATAAGAGGATAAAGAGATGATTGGTATGGAACTTTTTACATTGTGCATTACTATTTTAATTAATTTACCAGCATTAAACAGAATTCTCTCTACTAGTATTGAAATATAATTTACCAGCAGTAAAAAGAATTCTTTCTCGAGTCTAGAAAGTTATACTCTTCAAGAAGCTAAACACTAAAATTCAGTTATACAGTTTTCTTTCAATCATCTCAAGATCCAAAATCCAAAGTCCAAAACCCAAAATCCAAAATCACCAAATTTGCAGCCGAAAAAATCCAAATCAAAATTCGAAAAATTCAACCAATCACTTGATACAATGCTGTGTCAAATACGACACCAAGCATCAAGGTTTCACACTCCTTTCTTCCGGTACTACTCCTCCAAACTTCAGTTGAATGAATTAGCCCAAAAGTGGACTCAGAAATGGAGACTGTCTTCACCCACGAACTCGTTGCACCCAACCAAACACTTGGTTGATCCCAAAAGCGAATCGTTTTATTCGCTTTCCATGTTCCCATACCCATCAGGAATGCTCCACATGGGCCATTTACGTGTATATACGATCAGCGACGTCATTGCAAGATTCAAAAGATTGAAAGGTTACAACGTTATACATCCAATGGGGTGGGATGCGTTTGGATTGCCTGCTGAAAATGCAGCTTTTGAAAGAGGTATCAACCCGTCGGACTGGACAGAGTCCAATATCGCCAAAATGAAGGAGCAAATGGACCTCATGTTGGCAGATTTCGACTGGGACCGAGAAATTTCAACATGTTCGCCCGAGTACTACAAGTGGACGCAGAAAATCTTCCTTTTACTCTACGAAAACGGGTTGGCGTACCGAAAAGAGGCAGAGATCAACTGGGATCCAGTGGACCAGACCGTTTTGGCGAACGAACAGGTGGACGCAGAGGGCCGTTCCTGGAGAAGCGGGGCCATTGTAGAGAAGCGAAACTTGGAGCAGTGGTTCATTGGTATCACAAAGTATGCGAAAGAACTCAACCAAGATTTGGGTGTTCTTGAACAGTGGCCTGCAAAAGTGAAGGCCATGCAAAAAAACTGGATTGGCGAGTCAAATGGAGTTGAAGTTGAGTTTGCTGTGTCTTCGTGTGGCCAGAACATCAAGGTTTTCACTTCTAGACCAGAAACGCTATTCAGTGTGCAATTTTTGGTGTTGGCCTTGGACCACCCGGTAGTCAAGGCAGAGGCCTTGAAAAATGTAGAGTTGGCAGAGTTTATTGCTGAGAACAGAGACGCAGAACCTACTTCGAAGGAAGGGTTCTTATTGCCAATGATAAAGGCTTCCATACCAATAGGGCCATTTGGAAAGCTGGAAAAAAAGTTTAATGTTCCAGTCTATGCTGCTCCATATGTGTTGGGTTCGTATGGACACGGAGCAGTTATGGGTTGTCCCGGCCACGACAGCCGTGATTTTGACTTCTGGAGCTTGCACAACCCTACAGAACCAATAGTTCAGGTAGTTGGTGAGGAAGAAGTAGAGGCTTCGAGGAAAATAAGCGGTGCATTCACCGAAAAGAGTGGCCGTTTGTACGACTCGAGTGTTTTGGCGAATGGAATCGCGGAATTGGGCGAGTACCACGGCAAAACGTGCAAAGAAGCTGCCAAAATGGTGGTTGAATCCTTACAAAAGCACAAACTAGGCTCTGAAACCACGCAGTACAAGCTCAGGGACTGGCTCATTAGTAGACAACGGTACTGGGGCGCACCAATTCCCATGGTATACTGCTCCAGCTGTGGAACTGTGCCTGTTCCAGAGGACCAGCTCCCCATCGTTTTGCCCAAAATCGAAACCACCGGCAACTTCAAGAAGGGAAACCCGTTGGCAAACGTGGACGAGTTTGTAAACACCAGGTGCCCTTCATGTGGCGGTGCTGCCAAAAGAGATACCGATACCATGGACACGTTCATGGACTCGTCGTGGTACTTTTTCCGCTACTTGGACTCGCAGAACACCAAACAACCGTTCAGCCCGGAAAAGGCCACAGCTAACATGCCTGTAGATATGTATGTTGGTGGAGTTGAGCATGCCATTTTGCATTTGCTCTATTCCAGATTTTTGGCCAAGTTTATGGGAGATGTGGGCCTTTGGGATGGAACGCACTTTAAGAAGGAACCAATAAAGCAGTTGGTCACCCAGGGTATGGTCCACGGAAAAACGTACATCGACCCTAGAAACGACCGTTTTTTGAAGCCAGACGAGTTGACATGGTCTGAAGACGGAAAACCTCGTATTGTTGGCACGGACTTGGAGCCAAATGTTACGTATGAAAAGATGTCTAAATCCAAGTACAATGGAGCAGACCCTGCAACATGCATCAAGTTGCACGGAGCAGACGCAACAAGAGCACACATGTTGTTTCTGGCACCTATTTCCGGCGTTTTGAACTGGAACGAAGAGCAGATTCCAGGTGTGGAAAGATGGTTGAAGAAGGTGTTGGCGTTGTCTTCGACTATAACCTCGAAGGTGCCAGGAAAACAGGAAACCGAGTTGATGGAGGTGGGGGACTTGCTTCTAAATGGCAATTTTCATAAGAACCTTTTGTTCAACAAGGCCGAATTTAAGTTGTACAACGATATTTCGGACCTCTTGAGCAAGGTTTCGAGGTCGATTGAGGTTGAACTTTCGTTCAACACGCTCATTTCGGACTTGATGAAGGCCACTCATTTGTTGTCTGCAGCGGTGAAACCTGAAGTGTACATTGCATCCGACTTGCTATTGGATTCGTACAAGAAGCTTCTCATAGCGATGAGTCCTATCACGCCGTGTGTGGCGGAGGAAGCGTGGGAATCTTTGGGAGAGCCCGAGTCGATTTTCCATGAAAGGTATCCCGAGCCCGAGAAGTTGAAGTCTCTCAACACATTTTACAGAGTGATGATCAATGGGAAGTTTAGGGGGAATTTCAATGGGAAGACCACGTTTATTGAGGAGCCTGAGGAGTTGATTATTGCGGAGTTGAAGAAGACTGAGGAATTTGGGGAGTATTTGAGGGGGGATATTAAGCGGACTATTCTCAAGCCTGGATTAATTGGAATTAACATGAGAGAATGATATTTTGAGTTCTGGATTATAAAGAGCAAGATTGACAGTTGAGATTATAAAGGATAAGATTGACAGCTGAGATTATAAAGGATAAGATTGACAGTTGAGATTATAAAGAGCAAGATTGACAGTTGAGATTATAAAGAGCAAGATTGACAGTTGAGATTATAAAGAGCAAAAATGACAGTTGAGATTATAAAGAGCAAGATTGACAGTTGATTGTAAAGGATTGACAGTTGAGATTATAAAGGATAAGATTGACAGTTGAGATTATAAAGTGCAAGATTGACAGTTGAGATTATAAAGAGCAAAAATGACAGATGAGATTATAAAGAGCAAGATTGACAGTTGATTGTAAAGGATTGACAGTTGAGATTATAAAGAGCAAAAATGACAGTTGAGATTATAAAGAGCAAGATTGACAGTTGATTGTAAAAGATTGACAGTTGAGATTATAAAGGATAAGATTGACAGCTGAGATTATAAAGAGCAAGATTGACAGTTGAGATTATAAACGATAAGATTGACAGTTGAGATTAGAGTTTGAGGATCAGATTGACATGACACGATCTGTAAATAGAATATTGATCTGAGATCCACAAAGTATGGTATACTTGATGATCACATAATAAAGTCTAAATAGTTTAATGTAAAGATTATGTTTTCTTGTTATTCGTTCTGTGATGTTCTGGTGATTTCTACTCTTGTGATAACTTTGGAACTCTGAGTTCCTGGCACCTTCTGTCACCTACATTTACCTTGAGATAATTATATTGGCCATTTCACCTTCTCAACAGTTCAACAATACCACACTCATCATAATCACCGCATTCTCAAACAAGTACCTAAACTCACGACACTCTCAAACATACTCAACCACCCAAATCTGCGTTCCTGTCTAATTTTAAACCAATTTGCAGCTATTCAATCAAGAATACCATACCCTATAGTTGCCATCCCAATACTACACACCCCATACCTCCACAGCCCACAGAACACTACATAGCCCTACATCCCCGCCAGGGTGTCATTATTTCAACGTCCCCTCTTGACAAGGCTCAGAGCAACATGAAACAACGGAACTCCACATGACCCTCGGTGGCACTACTTCTCACTACTTATCACCACTGAAAACATCCATTACATGGTGGCAACTGATAACACCCATCACTTACATTTAACTTTTTAGTGAAAAAGTTGCAACAAATGTATACCTTAAAAGTGCGAATGAAATAACAAGAGAATACGGAAATGAAAACAACCGTGTAATTGTTGCAAAAATGTGAAACGTATGGAAGGCACAAAAGATCAAGGAAGACACCAAGGAACCTTGAGGTTGTCCCTACTCCCATTACAATTGATTGATTGCAATGAATTAGCAAATAAGCCCACCTAGTTCAAACAGCAACTTTGAAAGGATAACGTGGCATGAGAAGTATTGCCCCTCAATTACACGGCATTATTCATCCAAAGTGGCAATTCTGACAACCTTGTAGCAATCACAGGCCTGGTTGACCCTTGCAGGTTTGCTGGTGATGTTCAGAGGCAAAGTTGGATTTCGAGGCAAGAACAGCGCACACAAAACGTTACAGGCAAATAATGGTTGATAATGATATCTCAATTAGTTATCACTACAACCTAGTGTACCAAGTATCACTCCAACCAATTCATAACTGCAAAGAATATGCCAATCCAAAATCACCATCACTAAACTTCCAAATCCACGTACTGTCATTCCAAGGTCACTCCCTTGAAAATCTTGAAAATGGGTGCAAAAACAAATCGGCTTATTCTGAGAGTATAAAAAACCTGAAAAGCCTTTAGTTATAAACAACGAAAAACAATGAAGTGGAGTGCTGTTTCCGCTATTGCTGGAGTTGCTGCTATTGCCCAGGCACAGGCCGTACCCGAGGGTGCCTTCCATATTGGGTTCGAGAAGGTGCAGAGCAAGGCCAAACGTGACGAACTGTTCAATCTTCCAGTCACCTTCAACGAGGGAGCATTTGTCGCGAATGTCGTGATCAACAACCAGAACTTCACGCTCCAGGTGGACACGGGATCGTCTGATTTCTGGGTGCCTGCAGCCAACGTTGTTTGTGCGGTGGCCCCCCCACAGCTGCAAAAGAGAAGTTTGCCCAAACGCGCGTTGGTTCCGAGTTCCACCGAAACCGACGGCTTTTTCCACGGAACCGACAGGCCCATTGCGTCTGCGTCCATCGAGACTACAAACACATGCACGTCCTTCGGTGCGTTGAACACGGCCTTGCCCGGTTCGTTCACCGCAAACAGCTCGCTCCCCCCGTTTGTGATTGTCTACGGCGACAGCACCGGCGCAGAGGGTGTGTACGGGCTGGCCAACGTGTCGTTTGCCAACTCCAACGTGGTGGTCAAGGACGTGACTCTTGCCGTGGCCAACACCACCACCACCGACCAGGGCTTGATTGGCATTGGGCTCGTCAGCAACGAGGCCTCGGCAGACGTCAACAACTTCACCTACAGCAACTTTCCTGTGGTCTTGAAGGAAAGAGGCATAATCAACAAGGTGGCGTACTCGATGTTTTTGGGGTCTCCCAGCGGAGAATCGGGCAGCATTTTGTTTGGGGCTGTGGACAAGGCCAAGTATTCTGGGAATTTGGTCACTTTGGACATGGCTCCGACCGTGTTTGACGACACCATCACCGATCTTGCGGTCGAGGTGGACTCGATGCACTTGGTGGGAAGCTCCGGCCAGAGCATTCCCATCCTCAATATTCCCGCTGCTGCTGTTTTGGACTCGGGAACCACCGGTGCGTACCTCCCTACCTTGGTGTTCCAGAACCTTGTTGAAGGTTTGGGTGCAAATTTCGTGAGAGAGGCACAGGCGTACGAGATTGACTGCCCTCTGGACAAGGCCAATGCCTCGATTTCTCTCAGTATCGGTGGATCTCAGTTCCAGGTTCCTTTGGTCAACCTTATCTCTCCAGTTGACGACAGATGTTTCCTCACTGTTTTCGATGGTGGTATTGACGGCGCAAACTTTGTCTTGGGAGACGTGTTTTTGAGAAGTCTTTACGTGGTTTACGACTTGGATGACATGCAGATTTCCCTTGCGCAGGCCTCCTACTCTGACGAGTCGGACATTGAGGTTATTACGAGCACCATTCCGGGTGTGTCGAACTCGTCGGTGGTCACCTCAAAGCCGTCTATTTCTGGGCTTGCCATTTCCTCCATTCCTCCAGACCAGACGCTTCTGTATGAGACCAGTGCAAATGCTGGTGATATTGGTAGTGCTGGAGGTTTTATTACCAGTTCTACTCCTACAGGCAAGTCGTCGTCCACCTCAGGCAAATCGAGCACCTCAGGCAAATCGAGCACTTCCTCTGGCAGCTCGACTTCTACTTCTAGTAAGTCTAATGAGTCTTCGCGTACTTCGATTCAACTTTTGATTGCTTTGTTGGGTGTTGTTGGTGGGTATGTGATGTTTGTTTAGAAAAGTTTTGATTAGAATAAAAAGAATAGAGAAAAATGTAAAGGAGACATTTATATTTGTTGTACAAAATAAATGGCTGCAAATTGGAAACGTGAATTATAATTACCCTTCAACTAGTAAATTGGGAAGATCGAAAGTGAGTACAGAATTCACAGTAAACCACTCTCAGAACCAAGCATCACTAGAATCACCCACCACCCACTCCCTGCTCATCCATCAAACTGTCCAAATCCACTCAGACCAAAACATTTTCGCAGCCATTTTTTCACATAACCTCAATTCATAAATCCTACATTTCATACGAAAAAATTCTTAAACCTAAACTAAAATTTCTGGATAGTCTTGTAAAATTGCTCGCCCTGAGACTTGGCAATCTCCTTCTCAAGTTCAGTAGGAGTTCTGGAACCATCGGGACCAGCAAAAGTACCAGCACCCCATGGAGAACCTCCGTGAACCTCGTCAAACGAAGTCATTCTAGGGAAGTTAACGCCATAACCCAATGGAACGTAAATGATACCATGGTGGGTGAGAGTAGAAAGAGCATTCAAAACAGTCACTTCCTGACCTCCACCTGGGGTACCAGTAGAAACAAAGAAACCAGCAGCCTTACCGTGCAAAGCGCTCTTGGCCCACAAACCACCCGTAGCATCCCAAAAAGTCTTGAATTGGGCTGGGAAGTTACCAAATCTGGTTGGAACACCAAACAAGAAACCCTCGTATTGGGTCAATGTTTCTGGCGTAGCAATTGGGTAGTCTGATTTTGGAGGAGCATGCATTAACCCCAAGATTTCTTCAGACAAGGTTTCCTTAGTCTGGTAGATGGTAGCAGAACCTCCAGCAGCCTCAACTCCGGCCTTGGCAGCCTCTGCCAACTTGGAAATGTGTCCGTATAAAGAATAGATGATAATTGCGACTCTAGGTGCCATGGTGGATTTCTAGTGCTGGCCTAATACTTCCTGAAATTCCTTGCCTTAAATAGCGTTGGAATAAAGGGGGGTCCACTATGCACCATGTTCAAAACGACTCCACATTCCAAAGGATGGCATATTGTTTACACAAAATTTACTAAATGTTTGTAAGGATTTGAGGAGTTGGGTGAGGTGCGGAGGAAACAATGAATGGGGGAGGAAAAGAGTCAATGGTTCGGCCATAACAAGAACAGCACCATTGCCCTATTAAAGGGGTTGAATTTGTAGAATTCATCAAAAACCGGAGGTAGGTGAAGATACAAATTAAGGTTATGGTTGCTCAATTATTGGCTATAGTGTGCGAAACAGGGAGGGCTGGGAGAAAAAGTGGGCATCCTAGTACAGACATAAGCGCGGAGGAGACGTATGTTGAAAGAAGGGATGGTAGAGTTATCAAGTATTACGTTTGGTGGTAGATGCTAATAAGGAGGGCTAGCCGGAGGACAGATTGAAGGATATGCAAACACCTGAATAAAGAGGAGGTACCAGGGAACGCAAACAACTGAATAAAGAGGAGATACCATATGTGCAGCCTTATTAATGAAGTTATTATTCATAAATGTGGATATTCACGGGAGTTCTTCACAGGCTATTTACCAGTTCATCTGAGAAAATTACAGGGTATCCAACAATGCGGCTGAATTTTGTGTTCTTGTGAAATTTTGACTTTAGTAGAGGGAATTGGATTGTTTTGTGGGAGGCCATTTTACTCTGTAAGACATTTGAAGATATTTACTAATAAAGATGAGAGAACCGTAATGGTTGCAAATTCATGCAGTTTTGTCACCCCATATTTAGTAATGTCGTTTTGAACATGGCTGCAATTTCTCGACAAATTGCTTGGAGAGGGTGATATTGAGTGAAGATATTTTAGATGTCAGTTCAGGTTTAATAAGAATCTGACATTTTTGTAGTTTTCTCTTGAGTTCACTTTTTGGGGTGAATGAAGTTTTGATAGTGTAGCTGATAAATATGATTATAGGTACAATGATTTACTAATTTGCATTACGTATGGATTTTCATTTTAAGTGCATAATCAGTATCATAATACTTCAATTTTCGCTTACAAATTGTTCACTTTACTGATGACTATACAAAAGATTACTCTACTTCGATGGTTTCTCTTCGATAATTTCTCTTTATGAATGCAGAATACCTTACTCAACACTCAGCTTTCCAACTCACTCAGCTTTCCAACTCACTCAGCTTATCCAATTAATTATTAAATTCTATCACTCAGCTTATCCAGGTAATTATAAAATTCAATCACTCAGCTTATCCAAGAAATTATTGAATTCTTTCACATATCACTCCTCAAATTCTATTTAATCTCTATACATGCTATTTTACACTATTTACAGTAATGCTAAAATCCCCTCTCCATCACATACTTCTTGTAGTCCTTCCTTCTAATTTTACCAGCAAAATTGATCTGCGCTCTGCTTGCAATACCCTTGATCGTCCTACATATCTTGACATGGCCTATTTCACTTGCAGCCTTGTGCAATGCGTTAAGTTCTTTCCACGTCCACTTGAATTGGTACTCAGAACTAATCAACACAGCCAACGCATCTTCAAGCAAATTAAGCTGCGTCAAACAGTTAAGCATGGCAGCAGCAAACTGGAAATCAAGCTTCTCTTTTTCAGCTTTTGAAAGCAGTTTGAATTCTCGTGTTTTACGGAACCTTCCTCTTTCGGTCCACACTTTTTGAGCATACTCATGGTTTTTGAATTTGCCGGCAGCTTTCAACGCCACAACATACATCAATGATACCCTGGGAACCTTTGTTTGCGATTTTAACGATTCTAGGACCGGTGATTTCAATACAGACAAAACTTTCTGAGTTGTTTGCTCCTCTGGTTCTTCCAATATCGGCTGTTCCACTTCAAGTTCTTCTCCATCAAGAGAGATTTTTCTGGTGGATGGCAACTCTGTATCGTCCAAATAAGTGGAAGACTCGAATCTGTCAATGAAGTCGTCCAAAGTGCCTAGTTCCGCCGCAATGTTAAGGAATGTTGTGGCCGTGGCAGGGGTGATATAGTCAGGATGGCACGTCACCACGAAAGCCCACAACGCACTCGATTCAGCAAGTAGTTGCTGCTTAGTGGTAAGCTCCTGCAAAGGCAAAAACGGAACACCATCGTCAACACTCGAGGTGATATCCGAGTCATTAATGATATTTCTTCTGAAAACACGGCCCTTTTCGTGCAAGGCAAGCAAGTTGGGCTGCGGAGTATCGTTCTTGAGGTGACTCTTGGCGTACGCTAGTAACAAAAAGGAGAAACTTCTCTTGGTTGTGGAGCCACTTTTCACTAACTTCAAGTATAATGCCCTCGACAAAGACAAATCGCCGTCCTTCGACAGAAGATAAAGCATGTACTCAAATGTCTCCAAAGTGGGAGTCCAGTTGTTGTTGTAGATCTCAAACATGAAATCCCAGGCCTTGAAACGCAACTCCGGACGAGAAGTGCACCCACGAGCCAACGCAACCATAATGTTCTGGTTGGTAGGGATTTTCTCAATTAACATTTCTTGATACAAATCTATAGCTCTCTCAATATCGTCATTGTTGATGCAGGATACTATAAAGTCCTGGTAAGCTCTTGTGGAAGGTTTGGTGCTTTGAGAGAAAAACTTCATGGAGTCAAAAATCTCAACGGCATGTTTATGGTTTTTTGTTTTGTAGACTGTGGTTGAAAGGATGCTGGAAAACACGAGTGGAGAGGGTTCGATCTTCAATTCTTTCATTTCCGCCAAACATTGGTTGATTTTCTCCATGCTTTTGTTTTTACCATAGGCTCGGATCATTAGTTCGTAGGTTGATTTCGATAACGGATCGTTTTTCTTCAAGGAAGCAGCATATTCTTCTAGCTGAGTGATTTCTGCGTCCGTCACATCTGATCCTGAGGATATACCTTTCATAAGAAGACCCACGATTTTTTTGGTTTTGGAGATATTGGCCTGTGCAAGCAACAGTTCGACGTCCAGAACAAGGCCCTTCAAGTGCCAAGCAGGAATGGCCTCGACGAACTCGGCCACCACCTTTGAGGATAATCCGTCAAAACCTCCGCTCTGCGCTAATTGCTGCAACACCAAGGCCCAATTCTGGCTCTTTTCATAAACCAAGTACTGCACCGCAAGCCCTAACCGATCCAAAATCTGCTCGGGGAGCTCTACCGGCATCGCCAACAAGGAGTGTTTCTTGACTACCGTGTCGTTCTTGGGTGCACTCAACTCTTGGTATACCATTTCTGACAGTTTGTGGGAGGGCATGGGAAGCAGGTCCACTTTGGAAGCCTTGGCCTCTATTTCCTTTTGTTTTCTGATGTGCATCGAGACCGTCTTGGTCAACGACTTCAACTCGGCCAACTTCTGCCTGTATTTTCGTTCTTCGTCGCTGGTTTGCCTCTTTGATTCGGCTTCTAGGAACCTGTCGAGGTGCGATTTGCCTTCCTTTGCCCTTTTTTTCTGCTTGGAAGTCCGTGATTTGTCGTTGCCGACCACGAAGATACTCCTCTGGGCTATTCGAGGAATTTTGAGGAGGGTATTCCTTCGGAGGGTCTGAATCATGGTGATGTGAAAATTTGGTCTCACGATATTTGAGATGGAGGGGAGACATGGCGCGACATGCGACATTAAAAATAGGCAGATACAGGGAAGCGTGATTTCAGAGAGAGAAGAGGAAGACATATTGGGTGAGGGTGAGTATGAGGTGGATATGGGCTGGGTTACTGAATAGAATTATAAATGGTAAGTGTCCTAGCAGTTGTTTTATGAAACTTCCTGGATCTGAAGATCATTTGACTCTTAATCTACACAAACGAGTGTGTTAAAAGAAGCAGTAACAACTTCACCTGAAGCTTTCACAGGAAAAGAGAACATCAGAACTCAAGAAACAGTAAACATAAAATTAGAAATATCAAATTTACAAGAAATACTCAATTCTATAGTGAATGCAAATTTTTCACTAAAATCAAATATTCACTTTTCACTTATACGCTCACTCATTTACTGTTCATTTGTTCATTTATGTACTCATTTCATTTATATTTTCATTTACTGTTCATTCACATTCTCATTCAATATTCAATTATATTCTCTTTCTCGGTTCTTCATATTCTCATTCAATGTTCATTTATACACCCACTCACTCATTTAACTCAGTCTTTCAAATTCATGTATACAACCACTCACTCATTTAACTCACTCTTTCAAATTCATTTATACACTCCTTACTATTCACTTATACCCTATTTAAGAGTTCATTAACACCCTATTTCCCGTATACATCTACAAACTATTCACTATTCACTCATATACTCACTCCACTTACTATTCTCTTTAACCCTCATTTTCATTATTCAGTTACTCACTCGTTCAACCGTTCCTTATTCGCACTCTTCACTCACTACGAAATTTTATCACTCTCACTTGTACACTACACTCACTCACTTTTCGTATATACTTTTGTATTTAACTCTCCACTTTTTCATTACACTTAGTCTTAACTCATTTTCATTTTTACTATCAGTCTTTAGTCACTTCACTTTTCGTATATACATTTTTTATATAACTGTCCACTAATACACTTGATCTTAACTATTTCATTAGTACATTTTATTTCAGTCACCATTCACTTTCATTTATACATTTTATTTCACTCACCATTAACTTTTTCATTTATACATTCACTCACCTCTCACTCACCATTAACTTTTCATTAATACTCTCACTCACCACTCACTCAACATTCACTTTCATTTATACATTTTATTTCACTCACCATTAACTTTTTCATTTATACATTCACTCACCTCTCACTCACCATTAACTTTTCATTGATACTCTCACTCACCACTCACTCAACATTCACTTTCATTTATACTCGTTCGTGTTCGCTCGTTCGTGTTCGCTCGTTCGTGTTCGCTCGTTCGTGTTCGCTCGTTCGTGTTCGCTCGTTCGTCCCCACGACATAAACGACACCACCCAAACATTTTAAACGACATAAACCAAACCAAAAAACCCATGTCAGCTTCAAACTTGCAACCCCCCGGCCGTTCAAGAAAGGGCTCGGACGCAAAAGCGTTCGCCGACATGGGAACGGTGTCGGCGACAGACTCCACGGCAATCCAAACGTCCACGCAGTCCAAACAGACCAGGGTCCTCAGCTCAGGCACCGCGATCCTAGGCAACATGCCCGACGATATTCCGCCCGACATGGCGCTCCTCTTGCAGAAGTTGGAGGAGGAGTTCACGGTGGACAAGTCCATCGACCAGTGGACGTACATCAACAAACGAGAGCAGATCATGCAGACAGTCAAGAACTTGCACCAGAAGCAGCAGCAGGACATCCAGCTCGAAAACGTGCAACTCGAGCACCCACTCAACCCTCGAACTTCAACACACATCACGTTCGACAGCAAGCTGGGCCTGAACTTGCTCGATATCTTCACCAGCCGTGCACAAATCTACAAATCAGAGAATGCTTTCATGGTGTTGGACATCAAGGGCAAGGAAACGTCGTCGATTTCGTGGGAAAAGCTCTACTTGAAGGCAGTGAAGGTTGCGTACGAGATCCAGCACAAGTTGACGATGAAAAATAGCGACACGGTGGTGTTGCTCTACAAAGACGGCGAGGTTTGCGAGTTTGCGGTGGCACTTTTCGGCTGTTTTTTGGCCGGGGTGACCGCCATTCCCATCCACCAGGACATTTCGTTGCACGAGGTGCTCGACATCATCAACTTGACGTCGTCCAAGTTGATCTTGTACCTGGACGTGGTGGCCAAGGAGCTCGACAGGATACAGCAGCAGGCGCACCGCATCGAGTGGCCCCCCAAGTTGGTGCGGTGGAGGACCACCGAGTTTGGGTCGGCGAAAAAGTCGGAGTTGTCGCACTTCCAGACCAAATACGCCCAGAACAAGCGTAACGAAAACGAGTCCAAGGTGAACTTGGCGTACGTGGAGTTTTCGCGGTCGCCGGTGGGCGAGTTGCGAGGAATTGCCTTGAGTCATAGAACCATATTGCACCAGATGAACTGCCTTAATGCGACGTTGCTGAGCTTGCCCGATAGCGACGGCCCGTTCCAGCGCAGCTACAGGGACTACTCGCGCAACAGAAAGGTGGTTTTGGCGACGTTGGACGTGAGGTTCTCCATCGGCTTGATTTTGGGCTTGCTCCACACCATCTACTCGGGGAACCTCCTCATGTGGGCACCGCAGCGCACAATGGAGGTGCAGGGCCTCTACGCGAACATCCTCTCCAAGTGCCGTGCGTCTCTTTTGTTAGCCGACTACCTCGGTTTGAAGAGAGTCACCTACGACTACCAAAAGTCGCCCAACGCTACCAGATACTACTCCAAGACGCAAAAGGTGGACTTTTCGAGTGTGAAGTGGGTGTTGGTGAATGCATTAACGATCGACGGCGAGTTCACGGAGATCTTGGCGCAGAGATACTTGCGGCCCTTGGGGTGCCAGCGGCCGGAAAACGCCATCATTCCCATGTTGACCCTCAGTGAGTATGGTGGGATGGTCATTTCGTTGCGAGACTGGGTGGGAGGACGCGAAAACTTGGGGTTGCCGGGTGGAGACGACGATTCCAGTTCCAACGAGTTGTCGGCCGTGCTCATCGATAAAGAAGCACTCTCCAGAAACAAAGTCAAGGTGGTGGATACCAACCCATCGGCCTCAGACGAGATACTGAATGACCTATTACGTGTGGACGCCTTTGGGTACCCCATTCCAGACGCAACCTTGGCGGTGGTGAACCCAGAACTGTCGGTTCTCGTGTTGAAGGGAGAGTTGGGAGAGATATGGATCGACAGTCCTAGTTTGTCGGGAGGTTTCTACGGCCTCAAGAAGGAGTCAAAACTGATTTTCCACGCCAAGTGTCGAGACTCCAAAGGTGTTTTGGAGATGGACTTCTTGAGGACCGGTTTATTAGGCTTTATTTTCGACGGAAAAGTATACGTTCTTGGTTTATATGAAGACAGAATCCGCCAGAGAATCAGCTGGATCGACCAGAAGTTGTACCACAAGTTGCACAGACCGTTGGTGATCGAAAACGGCTCGCGCTACCACTATTCTTCCCACTTACTTGCTACTTTGGCAAGTGAGGTCAGGCAGATTTACGACTGCACCATCTTCGACATATTTATCGGCAACGAGTACTTGCCTGTGGCGATAGTGGAGGCGGAGGTGATCCGCAAATCGATGGAGGACTCGGGCAACGGCGAGATTGGTGCTGCTGGTGGGGGCGCGAGAACAGGCGAGGGCGACAGCAGGCCCGCGTACTACTCTGCCGTGCCTCTCAACGAACCCGTTTTGAACTCCCTAGCCCAAAAATGCTTTGATACCTTGTACAAAAGACACTACTTGAGGTTGTACTGTGTGGTTGTTGTCGACTGTGATACTTTACCCAAAATTATGAGGAGCGGTGGCCGTGAAATTGCTAATATGTTGTGTAAGAAGAGGTTTTTGGACGGTACCTTGAGAGCAGACTTTGTCAAGTTCTTTGTTAGAAAGTCGATCAGCATGATCCCACACGGAGAGGATATAATAGGTGGGATTTGGTCGCCGTACATCTCTGAATTGAGAAGCGCGGCGTTGCTGAACTTCCCGGACCAGGTCTCAGCCATAGACTACCGTGAAAAGTCCATTGACGACAAAACTGGTGCTCCTTTAACGGATTTCAAGACCATTATCGATATCTTGAAGTTTAGGGTAGCAAGCTCCGGAGACCTGATTGCATTCCAAAATATCGACAACAGTGGCAAGGGAAGTTCCAAGCCTTTGACCTGGAAGAAATTTGAACAGAGAGTTTATTCTGTGTGTCAGTACTTGATCGACAAGGCTATTATAAGACCTGGTCAGTACGTCATTTTGATGTACTCATTATCGGAGGAGTTTGTGATTGCCGTGTTTGCATGTTTATTCTGCGGTATCATCCCAATTCCAATGTTGCCGTTTGACTCCAACAGAATTGGAGAAGACTTGCCCGCGTTTATCGGAGTGATAAGGGACTTTGACGTCAAAGAGATTTTGGCCAACGAGGAGGTTGAGAAGTTCTTGAAAAACGGACCCATTGCAGATGCTTTGAAGAAGGTTCTCAAAACAACCTCGCTTAGAATAAAAAACACGACGAAATTGACAAAAATCCTGAATCCTGCTTCACTCAACTCAAAAATCTCAAAGTATCAAGCCAAGGTCAACTTCAGAGACGAACAAACCGTGGCGATGGTATGGCTCAACTTCACCTCAGATCACTACCGTGTTGGTGCAACCTTAAGTCACAAGAGCATTATCGGTATATGTAAAGTCTTCAAGGAAACATGCAATTTGACGTCAAAATCTACTATTGTTGGTTGTGTTCGTCATGCTTCCGGTATAGGGTTTGTCCAGGCAGCCTTGTTGGGTATTTTCTTGGGCACCACTACATACTTGAGTTCTCCAGTGTACTATGCTGAGAACCCATTGGCATTTTTCTTGTCTTTGGCACGCTACAAAGTCAAGGATGTGTTTGTCACGGAGCAGATGCTCAAATACGCAGCAGTCAAGTTCACACCCAAGGGATTCACCTTGAACAACTTGAAGAACATGATGATCAGTACTGAAGGAAGAGTGGAAATCGACTTGTTGCGCAAGATTGCAAAGGTATTCTTGCCAACCAAGTTGAGTGTCGCGTCCATGTCGACAGTATACACGCACTTTTTCAACCCCATGATCTCGACCAGGTCGTACATGACGGTCGCACCGGTCGACTTACACTTGGATCCAATTGCCTTGAGACAGGGGTACGTTTCCGTGGTCAGTCCGGTCGAGTTTCCCAACGCACTCCACATCCAGGACTCGGGAATTGTGCCTGTGTGCACGGAGATTGTGATTGTGAACCCAGAAACAAGAAGAGTGTGTAAAGAGGGCGAGTTTGGTGAAATCTGGGTGTGTTCTGAGGCCAACTTGGTTTCGTTCACCAACGGACCCAAAGGCCCGCAAGATAAGTTTGTTCTCCAGAACTTCACGGGCAAGATTGTCGGCGGAAACCAGGACGTGTCGTACTTGAGAACAGGCGACTTGGGTTTCTTGCACCATATTTCCATCACCAAGAACGGTGGCGGTGCGGAGGGCGAAGGCGAACTAGGATACTCGTCGTTCCAGCCGCTCTTTGTATTGGGCAAGATTGCAGACACCTTTGAGGTGATGGGGTTGCACCACTTCCCCATCGACATTGAAAACACCATCGAGTCGTGCCACAGCGACATCTACAAGAACGGCTCGTGTGTGTTCAAGTGTGCGGACTACACAGTTGTAGTGTGCGAGTCCAAGAGACCGCGGTTTTTGTCGTCGTTGGTACCTCTTATCGTGAACACCATCTTGAGCAAGCACCATATTATTGTGGATATAGTTGCGTTTATCAAGAAGGGCGAGTTTCCGATCTCGAGGTTGGGCACCAAGCAGAGAGCACGGATCATCGATGCGTGGGTGCAGGGAGTGATTCCGATCACGGCGTCGTACGGCGTCAACTATGGTGAGAACAGCATGATCAAGTTGGTGAAGGAGATTGATGTTGTAGCCAGAGACCATCCTATCACAGGGTTGAAGAACCCGGCGTTGTCGTACCATGAGCAGGAGCAGGATCCTGAAGATTATGAGGATGTATTTGCCGACAATCATGAAGGGCTTAGGTTGAATGAGGGAACTAACATTAGTAGAGATGGGAAGGCGACTTTTTCAGTGTCAAACTACAGCGAGAGTCTCAAGAGTGAGGAATCGAATTTTTATTGATAGAATGATTAATGAGGAATGCGAATGATGAGGATGATTAATAAAAGTACGTTTATGGTAATGTAGGTTTTGGAAAGGAGGGTTGAAATTATTCATATGTTAGTATATTTCATATGTTTATTTCATTTGTTCAAGGGTTGTGTTAAGATGAGGTATTCACATGTTGTAGTTTAAGAATTCAAGTGGTGTACTTATGGTTTCATTTATTGTAGTTTGAGAATTCATGTGGTTTGACATAGGTTTCATTAATATTGTAGTTTAAGAATTCAAGTGGTTTACTCATAGATTTCATTAATATTGTAGTTTAAGTATTCATGTGGTATGACATAGGTTTCATTAAAATTGTAGTTAACGAACAAATTGTTCTCATTCGTCTCCTACGTCCAGTTTAATTATGCAGATGCTCTAGTCAGTAAAGCGATTCTTGCATGCTTTTAAGTTCTGGATATTTTTGAGATTCTGCTCAATTTCACATCTTGCAATAAGTATAGATGACTCTCTAAGATTAAGCTTTCAGGGTTTAGTATTCAGTTGATTTCCCTATTAGGAGTTTTCAACTCTACTTCGCACTTGGCAAGTAAATCTCTTAACAATTTCAAATCTCTACTTAACATGTTCTAGAGGTTTGCTCATATTAGTCTGCTAAGAAGCCAGATGCCTTGGTATATTTGAGTACCATAATTTTAGTATACATATTATCCTGAAAAGAATGTGTTTATCTTGTGCTTAAATTTACACTTCAAAACATACTTTACCTGACCATTAACACCCTTCGCATACACTCCAGTAATTGTTCATTTTAAGCAACTCTTAACTCGCAATTCACTATTGACAAAAAAGGCCATAACATCAAATTTGCAACAATAGAATAACCAAACTCGTTAAAGACTTTATTCAAATTTCGCATTTTCTATCATATTATCACACTTTCTCAACTATTTCGTGTCCAGAACTACCTCCAGATCAACATTCATTAATCCAAAGCAAACTACCTTGATCCTTGCAAATCACTCTCATTTGTGAAAAGATCTACCAAACTCCCATTCTTCTCCTCAATTAAATCGCAAAAAAGCAGAACTAACCCCTAATCTCCAAGTAACCACAACTCCACTCCTATTTACCACATCCTACACTTCCAGTTAACCATTCACCAATACCCCCCCCATCAAACCCTCCACAAACCTTGAAATTTCGTCGCGCTACCAAGAAATCATCACCATCATCAAAGCAAAAAAACAATCAAAAACTGAAAGGCACATCTTCTCTGCTCATTCTAGTCATGGTTGAGAGGTCAGTGAGCCCGCAGTCGAACCCCGGCGCCACATCAAACAAGCCCAAGGCCTTTGGACTATCGAGTGTCTACTCACTATTCAAAAAGAGCGCCGAATCGAAGTCGCATCAGACCAGCAGCAAGTCCGCCGCCAACCCAGAAACAACGATACAATCAACAAGCTGTCCAAATATTCTCCCAGATCTCTCCATGGTGGCCGAAGAACCACTAATGAACGACTTTTCCTCGGAGAAGAAAAAGCGAATGTCGATCCAAGGCCATCCCAGCAACCAGCTTGTTCCAAGAACATCAACATTAGGCGGTAGTATAGGCGGTGTGTACAAAGCTTACTACGATAATATTCAAACTGGCAGGGAAGAGATGTCAAATGATTTAGAAAGACGCATGAGTACTGTCTACAACGACCGTATAATGAAGGATGGTGTTTCCACAGGGAGCCTTCCATTAAACTCCACCAGAGATGGGTCACCTTTGGATGGAGACTTGCCGATGCAGCCCGTGGCGCAGGCGAACCCGTTCATGGACGAAGAAAGCGCTGACGACGATTACAAGCTGAATTACGAGATGCCACTAGTTATTGAGCACGAGTTTGCACCTCTATACCAGGATAATGCGGGTAATTTGGTGAGGCCGCCCTTCATAAACATAGATCCGCGCGAAAGGTACCATCTTTTGCAGCTTAAGAAGTCGATCGAGGCCTCGGAGGCACTCCAGGCGAGAATCAAGTATATGGTGGACCCAAGAGAAACGGCAAGCACAGTCAGCACCAAAGGTAGAATGGTGGATACAAGCACGCAAACGCACGACGTTGATTATTTGAGCAACAAGTTGACGTTTGGCAGGAAAAGAGCTGCGGAGCAACGTCCCGCCAAAAAGAAGAGGAAAACCCACAAGGCGTTTTCTGGAGAGTTCTTTTATGATGTCAAGAAGATTGAGGAGAAGCCCGAGAACAAGTTGGAAGGGTATTTGGCAACTGTAAGTAAACCTGCCTTCAAGGAGCCAGTTAAAGTGAAAAAGAGTGAAAGTCATGACGATGATTCGATACCGCAATTCAAGGACCAGAATATTAGATCGACCACCCAGCGTATAGGACTCGACGACTTGCTCTTTAAAAGCACCAAAGTGAACGTTTCCTTGGATAGTTCATATCTCAAGAAGTCACAAGATGTTTCAGAGACCATTAAATTGAAGGAGCAGGATGTGGTTGCAAAGGCCAATGGTACCGGGCCATCGAATGGGTTCAAGTTTAATATTAATAAGGCTGAGATCAAGTCGATTCTTGGTCTGGAGGAAACACGCAAGCGTGGTCGTGATGACAGTTCTGATTCCAAGGTTGTTCCTAAAATAGACGAGACTCCTAAGTTTTCTTTTGGAAAGCAGGGAACCGTTGGGTCATCTGGCTCAGAGCCACCTAAATTTTCATTTGGAGTACCGAAGCCATCTCAACCATCTGAAACTTCAGTACCTAAATCATCAGCATCATCTGAAAACCCTAAACCAGAAGCAGTCAAAAAGTCACTTGATATTAAAGAAGCACCAAAGTTTAGTTTCGGGAGTACGGAAGAAAGTGCTAAATCTTCAGCAGCTCCAAAATTTTCGTTTGGAGAAAAGACTACTGAAGCACCGAACTTTTCGTTGGGAGAGAAGTCTACTGCACCGAAATTATCGCTTGGAGAAAAGTCTACGGCTGAAGCACCAAAATTTTCATTTGGAAACACAGAACCCAAGGAAGCAGACAAGCCAAAGTTTTCATTTGGATCTTCAGGAGCAAAAGAAGATGTCACTAACAAGGACGCCAAAGCGGAAGCACCTAAATTTTCATTTGGCACAAGCTCTGAAAAACCAGTTGAAGCTCCAAAGTTCTCTTTTGGAGCTGGGTCCGAAAAACCGGCCGAGACTCCAAAGTTGTCGCTTGGAACTGGGACTGAAAAGCCAGCAGAAGCCCCAAAGTTCTCTTTTGGTGGAAAACAAGGTGAAGCTGCCGCTCCAACAAAAGCTACACCTACACCTTCATTCTCCTTTGGAGAAGCCAAGAAAGATGAGCAGGTTGGAGATGCAAAGCCTGTTATTTCGTTTGGCAAGACAGAAGGAGAAAAACCAGCTGGTTTTTCATTTGGTACTACTGAGGCCCCGAAAACAACTGGTTTTTCATTTGGTACAACTGAGGCCCCCAAAACAACTGGATTTACATTTGGAAAGTCGGATGATTCGAAACCAGCCGGCTTCACTTTTCAAAAGAAAGATGAAGTTGCTGAAAAGAAAGAAGGAGAAATCCCAGTGCCATCATTTACACTTGGAAAACCCGAAAACAAAAACGTCATTGAAGAAGTTGAAGCATCAGCCACTAAAAGAAAAAAAAATGGACCTTCATCGAATTTCAATTTTGGTAACAAGGAAACACCCAAAATTTCCTTTGGAAGTAACACAGGTGAAGCCAACGGTACACTGAACTCTACACCTAAACCAGCCTTCACATTCGGCGGCAAGGAAACTCCGAAACCAGCTTTTCTGTTTGGAGGGCAGTCGGACGACAACAAAAGCAAGTTCAATTTTGCGGCAGGGACCTCAGCTATCGCTGCTCCAACAGCAGCCACACCCAATGGTACTTCGTTCAATTTTGCCAAGGGAAGCACTCCTACAGGCACATCTTCACTAGCAGCTCCAAACTTCCAGTTTGGGTCTGGCAGCAGCACTCCGTTTGCACCTCAGTCTGGGTTTGGAGGCACGCCTGGGTTCAATTCCAAGCCTGCCACCACTCCAGGATTCGGAGCAGGAGGAGCCACTACCCCAGGATTTGGAAATACTACAGGTGCTGCCACTTCAGGGTTTGGAGCAGGAGGAACCACTACCCCGGGGTTTGGAAACACAACAACCCCAGGATTTGGAAACACAACAACCCAAGGATTTGGAAACACAGCCAACTCTACAGGCCTTGGAAACACAGCCAACTCAGGGTTTGGAGGCAATAGTAACGGTTTTGGTAGACCCAGCACACCCGGAATAAGCAACGGATTCGACAACAAGAGTGCTTCGGCACCTGCGTTTGGAACCAACGGGGGTTTCAACTCGAACAGCAACACGAACGTGGCGAACGGGTTTAACTCGAACAACGGGTTCGGGTTCAACAGCCAGGGCAACGTGTTCAGCAAGGCCGGGGCGGAGGGATTCGGGGCGGGCAACGGGTTCAACAGCGGGGCGATGAACAGTACGCCGCTGTTCAACTTCACGGGGAGCTTGGGGTCGCGCGAGGGCACGCCAGACCCCTCGAGCATATTTGGCGGTGCTGGTGCGCCTGCGGCAGGGCCCGTGTTTGGGGGGACGGCCACGCCTCCGGTAGCCAGGAGGATTCTCCAGCCTAGAAGGAGGAGGGCATAGATAGAATAAATGTTGATGTTATAAGTTGTATGAGTTTGGGTGCACTATAATATGTTGGTGTGCGGTATAACTGAGATGCTTAGGTTACACATCTCTATGATATTGGTAAAGTTGTATGATATTGGCACGCATAAATGGTTAGAGTGTTAAAATTAGAGTGACTCAGAGAGTACGTTTACGGTAGTCATAATGTATAGATTAGAGTATAATTTAAGATAATGTAATAATGTATTCAAAGGGAGTTGAAGGCACGGAAGAAGTGAAGGGGTGTAGGTTCAGAAGTGGAGAAATGGGCAAATGGGTTGTATTGGAAGAAATGGGTGGGAGTTGTAGGTACGAGAACTATAAATACTCTGTTTCAAATGGAGTTTTAATTCAGATTTAAGTGTAGAATGTGAATATAGGTTAAGGATGAATGGAATTTGGGAGTTGAAGTAATATTTATGTAAGTGAACTCAGAATTAAGGTTGACGTTAGCGAGCGATGATTTATAAAGTGGCTTTAAAGTATTGATTTTTAAGTATTGACTTTAAAAAGTATTGGTTTAATAAAGGGTTGTCAATAAGATTGGCGATTTTAACGTTTGTAAATGTTTTGTAAGTGAATGTAGGAATAAGGTGAAGATGGTGAAACTGTTATACTTCAGTGAGGTATGAATTGTGGAAAGAAGATGATATAATTGAGAATGACAGCGTGTTTATATAATTGAGAATGACAGTGTTATTAAAAAGGGGCTAGGACTAGGATAAAGATAAGTAAGTCCTTACGTAGATTGTCTTAGTGAATTAGTGCATAATTATAAATAAATATAATCGAATGCTAATTTATCTTAACATGAGCACTGCTGAGCCAGTACATCCCATTCTGCTGGTGTTTAATTAACTGAAGTTGAAGAACACAATTGAACGCTATAGGAGGATTAATTCTAATAAAATCAAAAACTGGCCCATAAAAGGAATTAACGAATACCCCATACAAAATTAAATTACATCTAATTAAGCATATTCATTTACAAGAAAATCCGTACCCAAAATTCTTCCCCAGCCATTCAGCCCCAGAAACCAAACAACAAACCTTCCCAACATCCGATCTCACCCCCACTAGATAATGGAAGTATACAAAAACAACGTGAAGTGACCATTCTCCTTTCGTGGAATTTGGAGCACCCAAACAATCAAGAAAAGTGCCAATATCAAGAAAAACCAGGAAACAAGAACAAGAAACGAATAGGAACAGAAATGAGAACAAATATAGAAACAAGTGGAAACAGAACCACCGTAATCTACCCACAAGAATGAACCAATAATCATCTCAACAGAACGGCAGACACAAAAACGGTGGTTGCAAAAGGTTTCCAGACAAGGGCAAGATCGCAGACCAAAAAGTGCACCTCCACCTAGAAAGGAAAACATTTTAGGAGGCGTGCGTGGTGAGGACAGCACGTTCACTTGATTGACGTGAGGTGGGGAGAATATCCAAGGGTAAGATTCATTTCCTTAAAAGTTTAAGTATAAGTGAGACACGAGAGCCGTGGATTCGTGTTGTGCGTACTTGTATTTCGTTTCAAATATCCCCTGAAATTGTGCTGATATCTGAGTTATCAAATCTTCACCAAATCTAAATCTCCTCAAATCTAATCGTCACAAATCTAATCTACCAAATCTAAATCTACCATCTCAAATCTATAGATATATGCCAATCCAAATCACATCCTCCAACTCAAATCTATAGATATATGCCAATCCAAATCACATCCTCCAACTCAAATCTATCAATATCTCAATACTCCTTATCACCCAACCCAACAATCCGGGGAACCAAGTGGGGCCCATTTCCATGTGAACACCGCCGTCTCTTTTGTCGCTCATTTTTCAGCGCCTGGATTGTGCCAGAAACCGCTCGGTCCTGTCGTGTGCAGGAAGCAACAGGTGCACTCAGCCATGGCAGCCAGCAGCCAGGACTTGGGGCTACGGGTGGTGCTCCAATCTACATCCCCCATCTACATTACCAGCCCTTTATACCCAGCCCTATACACCCAACCCTATATACCCACATCCATTCATATCCCACCCTTCCACCTCCCACCCTCCATTTCTTTCCCTCCAATCATCCCAAATCCATCACATGGCCGTAACCAAAATAGGCAATCAAACCAATCCCCACTTCAAAACCATATTTAATCGCATCATATCCCATCAATTGCTCCCCAAGCATGCCTTCTCGCGACCAAGTTAACTACCGTCCTGGAAGAATCCAGTCCATCACCGCCGAGCAGGAAATCGTGCTCAAGCAGTGCTGGGCGTACTTGTTCAAGTACTTTGGGTACAACTTGAACATTGCCGCGTCCGATTTGCAGTACGCATCGTGTTTTATCCCGTCGACACTGACGGTGCACTACGAGCCATCGAATGGCGGCGCGCCGTCGGGCTACTTGTCGCGCACACAGACACGCAACTCGGTGGGCTCCGGCAACTCCACCAAGACCGGCGGGTCGTCCAAGTCCAGACGTGGCCTTTTTGGCGGAAAAAAGCCCGCCAACGCCAGCAATACGCCCGTGATCTCCGCGCCACCAGACTCCAAACGTATGTTGCAGATCCAGACCCAAAGTTCGCTGGAACGCTACTCGCCAGTCAACCACCCCACTGAGCACACCAGGTATGTGTTTGGCCTGTACTACAAGCAACTTTTTGCTGAGGACGACGACGACGACGACGACGATTTCAGCGACACCGACTCGATCGAGACTTTTGTCACTGCGCTGACCACGATCACCGATCCAGAGGACATTTCGGTGGTTTCGTACCGTCGCCAGGCGAAAAAAGCTTTTGGCGGGGGGTCGAGAATTTCGCACCCAGCGTCGCGCTCCCAGAGATCCTTCAAAGTCCACCAAAACACCCGCATCTTCAGCTTCTCAGACAAGTACAAGCCTGAAGAACTTCACCGGTCGCTTTTCACGTCTATCAAAAACGATATGGTGGACAACTTCTTCTTGCGTTTCATCAGAGCACGTAAATGGAACCCTGAAAACGCGATCCAGATGGCCATGAAGTCGCTTGACTGGAGAATCAACGACTTTCCTGCGAACAAGTGGATCGACGATGCCGATGGGCAGGTTTACTTTAGTGGTGAGCGTCCGGGCTTCATCAAGAACTTCACCACCGAAAAGTCGTGGATCGCGGGGCACGACAAGAACCAGAACCCATTATTCTTTTTCATAGCACGTAAACATTTTGGTCTGGAGTGTCCGCTTCCGGACACCCAGCGGTTTGCGATCTTGAGTATCGAGTCTACTCGACTCTTTTTGAGGGACATCACCGAGTCGGTCGACCAGTGTTCGGTGGTGTTTGACTTGACTGGGTTCTCGTTGAAAAACGCAGACTACCACGCCATCAAGTTCTTGGCGGACTGTTTCGAGGCGCACTACCCCGAGTGTCTTGGTGTGATTTTGATCCACAATGCTCCGTGGATCTTCCTGACTGTGTGGAACGTGATCAAGGGCTGGTTGGACCCTGTGGTGGCGTCCAAGATCCACTTTACAAAGAACTACAAGGAGTTGACGACGTTTATCGAGCCGCAATATGTGCCCCAGGACTTGGGTGGCACGGCGGGCAACGATCTGGCGTACATTCCGCCAGAGAGGGCTGATGTGAGGCCTCCGAGAAGAAAGGACGCGTACTACCGCAAGCTTTTGCATGAGCGTGACGACTTGTGCATGCGTTTGCTTGACACTACGATGAAGTGGGTTGAAGCTGCCAGTCCGATTGTTAGTGACAACTACTTGCAGGACAAGATTGATATTAATGTGGCTCTTAGTAACAATCTGATTGCGATTGATCCGTATGTGAGGTGTAGGGGGATTTATGATAGAAATGGGACTATGAATATGAGGAATTAGATACGAGCACGAACAAGCACGAACGAGCGAAGCGAGTGAGTTGTGAGTGAGTGTGAGTGAGTGTGAGTGAGTTGTGAGTGAGTTTGAGTGAGTTGTGAGTGAGTTGTGAGTGAGTGTGAGTGAGTTGTGAGTGGTGTGGAGAGAATTTTAACCATTTCACTACAATAATTCACTTTAACACTCACTTCAATAGTTCACTTTACCAATCACTTCAATTGCTTTGAACGAGCACGAATGAGTGAACCGAGTGAGTGGTGAGTAATCTCCGAAGATGTCACTCACTTCAATTGTTAATGAGCGGTGAGCAATCTCCAGTGATTATCAACCACCCACTCCAATGTTTACTCTACCATTCACTTCAAGTGAGTTGTGAGTGAGTGGTGAGTGATCTCTAGAGAATCGGTTCCACTCACCTCAATTGCTTACTTTAACCCTTAATTGTTCATTTTAACCCACTTCAAAGTTCACTTTACCACCACCTCAATTGTTTTGCACCCACAAAGGACTATTTATATTAAGGAATATTAAGACCATTAATCTTAATCCTTCCAGCAACAAGGTTGCACTGTTATTAACGATGTACTATGATTGTTACTCAATAGATATTGTTTACTAGGATGTAGGTTTAATGGAAGGTAATTGTATTGAGTTCAATATTGGTTAAGATTATGTTGGAACATTTTCGGAGGAAGGAGATGTGGATGATTTTCACATGGTTGTATGTGTACTTTGGTTCATTAAGTTAAATTAGTTTGTTTCATTGGCACTTGATAATCATGGTAGTCAAGTGTACCTAAATGAGAATGCTCCAAATACTCACACAGTAAGACCTTCGCCAAAATCTGACTTAAGTGTTCGTTGACCTCGTCTTGTAGTCTCCGGTAGATCGGAAGTTTGTACTCTCTCAAGTCAACCAGTTCTAGCAAGCACTTCTGCGCACATGCCTACGTTGCAAAACCAGCTCCATTAAGCACTCTTAATCTGCTTCGCAAACTCATACCGAACAAGCAATTCAAGGCGAGGCACCGTCAGTGCACACAGATTACGTGAAGCATCCGCAAAGACTCCTACAAAAACCATTTTTCAAAACACTTGTTCACTGTTAGAGGATGAATTTTTCAGTATAATCATCAATCTTTTCAGTAGTCTGGCAAAGTGACACGAGACTGTTGTACTAACTTCATTTCGATTGTCAACTATGGGAATGAAGCTCGATTATCAACTATGCCTAAATGGCTAGACAACCTAAATATCTTGTGTTCAGCTCGAAACTAGACATATGGCCTTTTGAGTAGCCATTCCACTAATCCTGATCCAAACTCCAAGGGATGGCCAGATCTTATATCATTAGTAATTCAAATATTATAGTGGGTGCTCATATATTGTGTCACACAGTCTACCAGCGTAGCGAAGCCGATCCTCGAGGTTCTCCATTGTCCCTCGACCAAACACTCCCATCTTGATGCAAAAAATCAGACTCTCCCAACGCCATCGTAAACATTCGTTGGTGAAACAAGGATCCCCCAATAAACTGGACGCAGACCTTCTAAAGTCCTGATACTTTCTGATCCTCCAACTTTAAGATGCATGTTGAATCGTGATATTACCAGCCTTATTATCTGGCGAATTTTTGGCTGCAAATTTGCTAAATTTTAGCGCACTTGCAACAAAAGGAGGATCATTTTGAGATGTAAAGGTGCTAAATAAGGAACTGTAAAGTGTAATGGTCCGTTTAATTAAGATTTGAAAGAAGCTTTGTTTCAAAGTTGATTGTTCAGAAGACTATTAACGACCTCTAAGGCTGTATTATCAGAGCAGCACACTCGCCTTGCTCACCAAACATAGTAATTATACTGGATAGTTTAATGAGTGGCTGAGTTGCTCACCCCTTCGTGAATTACAAGGGCCCTTGCACTGTCAGTAATAATCTAATTAGTCTTTCCAAAATATGGGCTGTTTGAGGGCAGTTTAAGTCAAACTTCTAAAAAATCAAGGGTTCTGTGGATAAGAGGTATTACGTCAAGTGGGAGTTATAATTCATTAATTTCAAGTCAAAGTCAAACAAACCAGTAACCATTTATCACAAGAAAAAAGTACTCCAATGCAATGTCTTGGTTTCTCTCCAAGCGGTCATTCTATAGTTTCGTGTTTAAGTTTTATTTGCTTCATCGAGTGCACCTTCAGACTTCGGGGCTTGGGAACACCAGAAAATCGTATTCGTATCAAGATGGAGTTATGATGGATAAAATATACGGGTTAGTGGAGTTATTATGATAAAATATTGGATTACAGAGAGGATGAAAGATAGATTGCATATGAAAGTGAATTACAACAGAATCATAATCTACAGGTTTCTAAAATGGAGTTTTGACGAGTGATGACAGATTACTTCTGAGAATGACCTCAGAACGAAAATCCAGATTAGTTATAACATGAGTTATTAAAATGACTTCAACTGATTACTTTGTGAAAAGATAAAATCTAAGATTTAATGAGCATGAAAAGATGAAATCTACAAATTTAATGAGTATGAAAGATAATTCTACAATTTGATAACCATGAAAAGATATAATCAACAGATTTAATGAGTATGAGAAGGTAAAATCTGAAGTTTTAATGAGTATGAATGATATTCTACAATTTAATATTTGTTGAAAGATAAAATCATCAGATTTACTGAGTATGAAATGATAATTCTACAATTTAAATGGAGTATAAAGATAAAATCTACAAATTTGTCGAGTATGAAATGATGATTCTACAGATTTAATGGACTATAAAAGATAAAATCTACAGATTTAATGTTTGTTGAAAGACAATTCTACAAATTTATTGGAGTATAAAAGACAATTCTACTGATTTAATGGAGCATAAAAGATAATTCTATAGATTTCATTGACTATAAAAGACAATTCTACAAATTTAATGGACTATAAAAGTTAAACTTATCCTTCTAATATCAAATCTAAAGAAAACAAAGAAACCTCCCACAAATCTAATCCCCTATACTTATTCTCCTCTCTATCTATTCTTCAGCCGAAAAAGTAGCCTTCACCACAATCGGAATCATTCCTCCAGTCAGAATGGTAAACTTCCTATGCCCCAAAGCTACAATAAACCCCCGAATCATCCCCGCGTGCGTGGTCGTGCTCACAAACTTGTCCTTCAACGTCTGCTCCCGGCTCACCCTGCCCTCAACCAAATCCTCGTTGAACAAAGCCTGCAAAACGCCGTCCGCACGAAGGGCCTGCTCATGTAAACTCTCCCTCCAGTCGTCCCGGTGCAACTCGTCCTCCTCAGTAAACCCCTCGGGAATAACGTACCCGTACTTTTCGAACCGCTCCTTGATAACCGTCTTGGAGGACCGCTTGTCGCACAAACTCTTCCCAATCCGCTCTCTCATGAACTCCACCACCAAGGGCCTGTTGCTGCGCGGCTTGATATCGTCCCAGGTAAGTGCCAAGGTCTGCAGGGCCCTCTGCAAGGGCGAGACATAGAACTTGGACGGAATCGGCGCACCCAACAGCACCTCCTGCTTCCAGAAGTCGTTGTTCTCACCGGCCTGAGCGACTCCGACGTCCGTCAACGCTGCATCCGGAGCGTACTCCAATTCGCCGTCCGTGGTCTTGTTGTACCACTTGCGGTGCCATTCTTTCGCCCCGTACTTCCTGATCACCACGTTGTGGTACCCTTGCCCGTGCCTGGCAAACAAAACCAACTTGTACACCACGTTCCCGGGAGCGTTTTTGTTCAACTGGTCCAAATCGGCCATTGTATCGCTCCAGCTCTTCAATCTTCCGCCGTTCTCAAACACGTAGTTGAACTCCAACTCTTCGGTGGCGGGGTCGCTTTGTTTGAAGAACCCGTCCACGACCTCAAACCGCCAGGGTCTCTCCGCCTTGCCTATTTGTGTTGCGCGAAGCTTGGCTAGTTGTTCGTGGAACACGCGTTCTTGGTCGGGATCCGCGTGTGCGTCATGATAATCGTTTTCTGTTGGAATTAAAAGGGACATGGTGGTGATGGTACTCCACTTTTAAATGTTAAAATTGTAGTGTCTAAATGATTTATAAATAGTTAGTAATATTTGGGGTTGGTGATTGGGGAATAGAGGGAAGGTATAGATTGATGGAAATTAGTGAGGTTGATTAAAAAGAGGGTATAGATTGATGGAAATTAGTGGAGGTTAATTAAAAAGAGGGTATAGATTGATGGAAATTAGTGGAGGTTGATTAAAAAAGAGGTAAATCAGTGGAAATGGTTATAAGTGTGGGGGGGTGGTAATTTATGATCCTCTTTAAAAATCACTGGAGACTTAAAAAGGCTGTAAAATAACAGGATTTAAGACTCTTCAAGTCAAGTACTGAACAACCGTTATAAAGGAAATTCATGTGACTTCTACTCTTTCTTAGGCGGTCATTCGGCGGATTGCTTTATTGAATGAAATTAAGTTTCATTTTAAAGTGGAGAATTGAGATTTCGTGGAAAAGTATTTGGTTTCTGATTTTGTTTGGTTTATGAGTATTTGAAAGAATTGGTAAATATTGAGAATTTGCTATCTCAATGAAATTCATAATTATTGGTTCTCTATTATGTATTTCGATTGTACATTTACTTACACTATGGTAATTAGTGTACATCTATATTCAATGTACTAATTATTGAGCATCTCTATTAACTATGGTAATTAGTGTACATCTGTATTAACTATGCTTATTACTGTACATCTATATTAACTATGGTAATTAGTGTACATCTGTATTAACTATGCTTATTACTGTACATCTATATTAACTATGCTGATTACTGCACATCCGTATCAACTACGCTAATAATTGTATATCTGTATTAACTATGCTTATTACTGTACATCTATATTAACTATGCTGATTACTGCACATCTGTATCAACTACGCTTCTTACTGTACATCTGTATTAACTATGCTTATTACTGTACATCTGTATCAAATACGCTAATAATTGTATATCTGTATTAACTATGCTAATTACTGCACATCTGCAATTAGTTTACATCTGTATTAACTATGCTAATTATTGTACATCAATATTCAATGTACCATTTAGTGTACATCAAATCATGCTAATCTCTACCTCTACGTAAAGTATGTTCATTTTTAATTATCGTACATCTACATTAGCTACCCTAATTACTGTACATCAATATTCTCGGTGCTAATTATTGTATACCTGTATTCACTGTGCCAATTAGTGTACATCTTCACAAAACATGCCAAAAATTGTACATCTAAGTGCTAGTTACTGTGCACCTACATAAGAAGTGATAATTATTGTATATCTACTTTAACCGTTCAAACAGCACATCTACATTCGAAATGATAATTACTGTATCTACAGCAATAATGATAATTATCGCTTCACACTGAAGAGTGTACATCTACTTCACTATGTTAATTTTTCATGCACACTGATATGTTAGTATAAATTTTCTTCTGCCCTAGTATGTTGGTGTATGTTAATTTTCTCTACACTATGCTAGTATACATTAGTATCTTCTACAATGTCAGGTATTGTACATCCAATCTTCTTTCTAATTTTCACCCACAGAATGCCAGCAATATTCACTCTTCCTCGTTAAACACCATCCACAATCACCCACGCTAAATCAAAATCTCGTCTCCACCAAATCTCTTCCCACCAAATTTCTTCTCCACCAATTTCACGTGAATATAAATCAAATCCACCGAAAACAATTCACATTACAATGTCACGCCGCTCCGGAAGAAGAGCATACAACTCGTACGCCGACGAACCCAGCCAGCAGTTCGACGAGCAGGAACCCAACGACAACGAAATCGAGGAGGAGGAAGTCGTCCAGGGCGACGACGAGGACGAGGACGACGAACAGGAAGTCACCAGATGCGTGTGCCTGAACGACGAATTGAGTGCCAGCCAGGTCATCCCACAGCTCCTGGAGCTCCTCTTCAAGGAGTACCACATCAAAATTGACCAGGGCCTCTTCATCCAGTGCGACAAGTGCCTGGTGTGGCAGCACGGGTACTGTGTCGGTCTTTTCACCAACGACGAGGTTCCAGACAAGTACTGGTGCGAGTTGTGCAAAAGCGAGTTGCACGTTTTGTTGTACGAGAGCAACGAGGTAGCGCGCACGCTCTACAAGCCGGTTAACGAGAGGCGAAAAAAGGTGTCGGTGGAGCTTTTGGCGGCGGGGCAGCTGCTATCGCCGCCGGGCGTCTCCAAGCCGGCGAGGGCGCGCGGAAAACGCGCGCCGGCGGAAAAACCCGTGCGCAAGGAAAGACGCCACTACGACTACGACGAGCAGTTGCAGAAGGCGCTCAGGGAAAGTGCTAGGGAGTCCGGTGTGCTGGTGGAGGAGAAGGAGCAGCGCGAACTCAAGCTCAGAAACGAAAAAAGAGACGAGGAGGCGAAATTGAAGGAGGAATCGGTGCAAGAGGGGCCTCCAGAGGTGGTGATTACTCCGGCGGAGCAGCCACCGGCAAACAAACGTCGTGCGAAGTCAGACCTTTCTGATGATTCTTTGAAAAAACAAAAGGTTGAGGAGTCGGACCACGAGAGGTCGAACGTGGAAGAAGACACGGAGGGTGCGAAAACGGAGGTGCGCAGAGCACCGAAACCGCGCGCCAGGACCGCGCGCACGAAGAAAAAGGTCCCGCAGAGCTCGGGTGTGAACAGTGCGCCTGAAACTGCTCCCTCGGAGGGTGAACCTCCTCTCACGAAGGAGCAACTTATAGTTCAGGCCCTGAAACCACGGTATGTGAGCGACAAGTCTTCGATATACGAGTTGCGCAAGCGTACGGGTGCGATTTTGGAGTGGCTAGGCCGTTCCCAGATTGAGTTGGAGGAGGAGAAGATGAACAAGGTTGAGCTTTTCAGTTATAAGGAGTCTTCGAATGATGAGGATAGTGTGAAGTTGCTTGATAATTATAATGAGAATTTGAAGTTGATGGAGGTTTTGACTGAGAAGATATTAACGTGGGAGCAAAAGTTTGGAAAGTATGCGCCGTGATTCATAATTTAATTTTTGATATCATGATGATTTATGATGATTCAAGATAATTTAATTTATGATGTCATGATGATTTTGATGATTCAAGATAATTTAATTTATGAAATCATGATGATTTATGATGATTCAAGATAATTTAATTTATGATATCATGATGATTTATGATGATTCAAGATAATTTAATTTATGATATCATGATGATTTTGATGATTCAAGATAATTTAATTTATGAAATCATGATGATTTATGATGATTCAAGATAATTTAATTTATGATATCATGATGATTTATGATGATTCAAGATAATTTAATTTATGATATCATGATGATTTTGATGATTCAAGATAATTTAATTTATGAAATCATGATGATTTATGATGATTCAAGATAATTTAATTTATGATATCATGATGATTTATGATGATTCAAGATAATTTAATTTATGATATCATGATGATTTATGATGATTCAAGATAATTTAATTTATAATGAGTTCATGATAATTTAATTTATGATGAGTTCATCATAATTTAGATATACTAAACACTTTCTTAATGATCCATAAAGTGAGAGACTCAAAACGTTTTGAGTTCGTTTCAGATTGCAAAAGACTCGTCTTGATATATACTAAAGAGGTTTACTCTCGAAACTAGTTTCATAGAAAAAAAGGAAGAGCGTTAATGATGTGAGTCTGAAATATACGCCAAAGTCTACAAATATGGTATATTAAGTAATCTGGAAACTTAACACTCCATGATTTCTGTGAACCAACCACCAGTTTTGAATCTGGTAAATCTCGATGATTTACAAATGTATATAATTCTTCCCGTTGAAAACCATATAATACAAATAGTTGGACTCTTTACGAAAACTAAACTCTCTAATCTACAAAATGCCAATTAATAACTTAATCACAACACGCTAATGTAAAGAATTCATAAACGCTAATGTAAAGAATTAATAACTTACTGAGAAGAATTAAAAAGCGTTTATGTGAAGATATATAAACGTCAACGTAAAATTTAAAAAACGTTAATGTGGAATTAAAAAAACGTTAATGTAAAAATTAATAAACGTTAACACTTATCTACAAAACGTAATACCAATTACCAATAAACCAAAGAATCATCCTAACAAATCCCTCAACTGACTTCTATCCTGACCCAAAGTATTCACCGCAGGAACCTCATGTACCCTCTCATACAAAGCCTTCAAATACGTCCTGCTGTTAATCATCAGATCTCCCCCAATCACAAGATTCACCT
This sequence comes from Kodamaea sagamina, assembly GCA_030556545.1. Taxonomy (NCBI): domain Eukaryota; kingdom Fungi; phylum Ascomycota; class Pichiomycetes; order Serinales; family Debaryomycetaceae; genus Kodamaea; species Kodamaea sagamina. The sequence goes on from JAKTUG010000056.1 coordinate 60,357, forward strand.
TCGGGTTGCTCTTGTTGAATTCGTGCACCAAACGCGCCTCCTCGTACGTAACACCTCCCCTGATGTACACTATCACATCCTGAACAGGATCCGTCCTGCTGGGCTTGCCAAACTGGTTGGTCACCACATCCGGAACCATCTCGTTCAAGTTGTTCTCGTGGTTGTTGATCACCAGTGAGAGAATCCCCTGGAGTCGTGGTGTATACTGCAAGTAAACGTTGTCGTTTTTCAGTTCCGAGTTGTTGCCGATGTTAAACAACGAGTTGATTTTGTCTTTGTTGAACAAGTTGCCAAAGTTATTAGGCGTGGTCTCTCCGCTCTGGTTCTTGTTGTTGGGATTCAAGCCGTCGCTCGACACTTTTATGTACTTGAACATCTTGGGGAACTTGCTTATGAGATCAAGCTGTGTCAATGTGGGCAGCTGCGGCGTGAACTTGGTGTCGTTCAACTTCTTGACGTAGAGTGGAATGTCGTGCGTGTTGGGGAACTTGATGCTGTAGAGCAACACCAATCTGAACTTACTGAGCAATGGGATCTTGACATTCTCCAAAACCTCGATCATTCTGGCGTTCAAAGCGTGCGGGCTGTCCAAATCACATATGATAGTCTGCTCCAACTCTCCAGTGTTCCATAAATCTTGCCCCAGGATCTCTTTGTCAAGCTCTGAGATCAAATTCAAGTGTTTTAAGATGTTGTTTGACAACTTTTTGAACTCTGGAAATTTAGTCAAGATTTTCTTCAACTCCACCAAGTTTTGTATTTTTAAGTTCTCAAGAGTCGACAGCTTGGTCTGGTCTTTATACTTTTCAACGTACTTCTGAAACTTTTCCGTCAAGTCACCGTAGTTTAAGTACATTGATTCTTTGAAGAACTTGTCCTGGTTGTCAGACAAAATGATCTGCTCCGAACCGTTCTCAGTCTTCACCTCCGCAATGTTCTTTTTGATTTCTATGAACTCATGGATCATCGACTGGTACGTCCATGGCGTCATCAACGGCGTCACCGGGTCATAGTCCCTGTCTAACAAAAGCAAAACCGGCGGAGTGTCCAGTTTCGAGTTCAAATCGTCAAATAGGTTGTTGTTCGAGTTCAAGTTGATGTTGTACAACACTTCCGACGCCAATCTCTTCACATCCGAAGACCCAGACTCGTATTTGATAACGGGGCATTTCTTCACCGAGAGGAGCAAACTCACTATGCTTGCTGAGTCTTCCGTCGTCTGCGAGCCATCGCCACCTGTTTCACTCAAAACGAACAAGTTGTCGTTCAATATCAAGTAGTCCTGGAAGATTTCAACCACATTATCAATCACCTCGAATTCGTCGGCCTCGGCCACCTTTTCGAGCTGCGGCTTGTTGATCAAGTTGTTCAAGAAGAGCCTGTAGTTGTGGAAGTGCGGGTTGTTCAACTCCCGCGTCAAAAATTGCACCGATTCACGCGTGGGCTTGATGTAGACGATGCAGTCCAAGTGTTTCATCACATTGAGTGTCTGCTGGTTCTCGATCAACTCGACTAGTATGATATCGTGAGAAAGCAACTGTGATTGAGTGTAGCAAAGCGATATTATGGGAGTGGTGTGTTTATCGACAAGCAAAACTTTCGACTTGGCCTCCCCGCCGTCGCCACTTCCCTTCCCGGGGAACATCTTGCTGAAGTATGCATCACTGACTTTGGATAAGTTGAGTGTCATTTTGGTGTTCTTTTAAATGCTGTTTGTTTTAATTTATACGAGTGGGGTCACGTGAAAATGGCTGCAATTTGGATGATAAGGGTGTTTTAAAAGTGGTTTTCCATGGTGGTTTTCATTCAACAAGTACTTTAAGGTTACTTTCTGGGCAATATAGTGTATTTCGTTCAAGCAGAAACGACTTCGTCCGGATATCATTTCTAGCTTCTTTAATGAACAAGAATAATAATTCCTTAGCACAGGGCAGCACAATTATCTGTATTAAAGTACAACTATAATACCACTGTTGATTTCACTCCAACTTGTAGAATTTACCAAATTATAACACATTGCAACATATCTCAAAACTCTTCTACCTTCCAATATCTCAGTAAACTTCACCCTACAAACCATACAACTTGAAAACAAGATAATATAATCATTATCCCAATTCTTATTACAATCCTTATAATCTCATCTCCACCTCAATCCTATTCAAACAACACCCTTATTTACATAATTATACAACCTGATTAACAGACTCAGTAGGACTGCCCTCCGAGGATCCAGCGCCAGGAGTTCCAGCCGATGGTCCTTGTGTGCCACCCTGCGTTTGATAGTACAACGGACATGTTTTGTTCGTTCTGATATGCCCAAACGCTCCACACAGAGCACACCTACGTGTTTTACTCTTGCCCTTGCCAATTCCCTTACCTCCAATGGCATACAGCCCGTCGGGCAATATCACCGTGTTGGCATCTATGATTTTTCCCCCCGCTGCAGCGGCCGCGTGGATCAGGTCCTTGGCAGGCTTCTTGGCCTTGGACTGCTTGGACCGCTTGATAAAGTTGGCCAACTTGTCCTCCAACGCACGCTTACGGATCTTGTTGAGCTCCTTGTCGTTTGTCGGTAAGATGTCGCCAACGTCTGCAGTTTTGAGCATCTCGTCCTCAATCTGCTTGCGTCTACGGATGTACGCCTTGATGATTCTGGGGTCCGTCACCGTCTCCACCCTTCTCTGGACGATTCCATTTTCATCTCTCACACGACGCGTAATGCGGAGAACCTTGCCTTCGTCGCTGACCCCACCTTTGGCCTTCTCTTCTTTTTTCCAGTCCTCTCTGATCTTGTCCTTGATGTACTTTTCGTGGTCCATTGGCTTGTACTCGTCGTAGATGGTCTGCAACATGTCGATATCCGACCCGTGGTCCACCAAAGAGCTTCTCTGCGAGTACCAAATACGTCTGATTTCCTCCTCGTACAACTTCTGCTGGTGCGAAGTCGTTGTGTTTTCCTTCTTGTTCAGTGGGTCTCTCTTGGGCGCAAATAACGGATGGAACCCGTTCTTCTGCGTCGACCTCAAAAACGAAAACCCAATACCAATACCACTGGGATCTCCTTCTCCGTTCAACTGCAACATGGTTTTGGTTTGGTTGGAGTTGATGAAGTTACGTGTTAAGTTCCATGGAGCCAACTCCTCGTCGAGGTCGATTTCCGCGTCTGGGTCCCTTGGTCTTCTTATTTTCTCCTTCTCACCGGGTTTCTTAGGCTTTTCGTTTTCTTCCTCTTCTCGTTCTTCTCTCTCCTCTCTCTTTTCCTTTTCCTTCTTCTTTTGTTCCTCCTTCTTCAGGTCGTCGCTGAACAACGATTGGATATCTTCTAACATCTGCAGCCCATGTTGCATGCTATCGAGCAACGAACAGTCTTCTGGGGTGATCATTGTGCGTATTTCGTCTTCGTTGGGCACCGTATCCGAGTTTTTGATTTTCCAGAACCCTTGGTCCTCGCCCTGTCTTTGATATTCCATAAACTCTTTTAATTTCTGTCTGATTTGCATATCGTTTTGACTTGGAAAGTGCCTCAGAACGTCCTTAACAGACACACGAGCCACACCTTTGCTATTCATGACTCTGAAAACCACCATTTTCAACCTATTTTTCGACGTATTGGTTTCCTTTCTCAGGTGTGGTGCAGGCACCTCTACGGCTGGGAACGTGTTGCCTACTGCAAACACGAAATTCAAGCTTCTCAAAAAATGTCGCTGGTGGTTACCCGCTCCTTGCGACTGGATAAGCAAGAAATCGGTGGGTTTGACCTCGTGCTTGAAGATAGGAGCACGCAACATATTGTTGTACAAAGTAGGCACGAAATCACCCGGTCCAACCGCACCAAAGTTCCAGAACGGCGACCTATCTTCAACCCCAAGTACGTGGGTCTCTCCCATGTGTGCTTTTGGCCGCGAGGTATCGTCCTCGCGTTCTTTTCTGTAGTAGTTGATCAACTTGGAGCACATACCAAACAGAGAGAGGATTTGCGGGTACTCTTCCGAGTACTCCATGCCTATCAAATTGGCCGAGTCTGTGCTGGTCAAGTCTGAAGATTTGGCGAATATCTCCTGAAGTGTCTTACCCCTATCTTTCTTCTTCTTACGTTGTCGTAACTTTGAAAACCCGATCGTGGAGTTTGGGCGCGCCAAAAACTTGGGTCTGTGGAACGCTCTTGCCTCGTCCTTTTGAAGTTTTACCTTGTAGTATGGAGTTTGCAAGCGCAATGCAGGGATGGAATGCTCAATATTCAAGTTACTCAACTGTGAACGCACCTTGGTGTTGTAGTTGTTCTTCAAAATCTCGTACTCATTGTCATTCGAATGGTTGAATTTCATTTCCAAGAGCCGGTCTGTCGTTGGAATGATAGCACGGGACTTTTCAACCTTTGCATTTGGCACAAATAAAAGATTTGGGTCGTTCATGTCCAACTTGAGCACATCTTCCGCGATCTGGCCGTTGAAAATGTTCTCGTCGTCGTAGTCTTCTAGGTCTATCATGTGCTTGGACACTTGCACCGGGGCCTCGCCAGCATTCAAAATGGCCTCGTCGTCCCAGTCCGTGGTCGACAATATGAGATCCTTGGAAAATTCAGTGAACTTGTCCTGGGTGGACCAGTCCCGCTTGATAAAGGTCAATTCCTTGAGGAACAGGTCTCTCTGCGACGATTTTTCTTCGAGGTCGCGGATAAAGTCGAGATCGCCCTGTGTTATCGATACGATTCTGTCGTCAGACGAAGAAGTCTCTTGTTTTCGCGATTTGAACACTTTTCGCTGGTCCTGCGCAAACTCAAGCGACAACTTTGTAGGCAATAACGGCTTCAAAGTCTCGCGAAAAGAGATGGTAGGCCTTGTTCCTCGGTAGTACTTGGGTGGAGGGTTGAAAAACAAGTGAAAGTTGATCGTTTTGAGCTTGGAGTACCCCGGATAATGGTACTTTATGTTGCGTTTCAACCGTTTTGCCTCCAATTTCTTGACAGCCTCCTGCAACTTTTGTCTTTTGACCCTTCTGCGTGTTTCCTGCTCCAACTTTCGCTTGCGAGCCTCCTCAGGAGAAACCTCTGGCTCGTCGTCGAACATAAGCTCGTCGAACGGCTCGGCCATGAATGTGTGCGGAAGTCCCGAGTCTGGAAGCCCATTGTCGTTGTTGTAGTCGTCAAAGTGGTTGTTGAGATCCACCGGGTCATCATTTCTGGCTGAATCTGAGTCTCCGTACAAATCATCAAACTCCTGTTCTGCCTGGCCAATCTGCTCTTCCTCATCCAAGAAGTCGTCGAAGTCGTCTCCTGTGCGTGGCGCTGTGGCGGGAACCTCGTCTAATTCTTCGTCTGCCAATTCGTCGATGTCCTCGTAGTCAACGGCGTCATCAGCGTGTTCTGTTCTACGTTCTCTGAAGATTGCGTCGATAACGCCATCGTCTGGGACCCCATCTCCGTCTGGAATGGCGTCTCCTATGACTCCATCATTGGAGAGATATTGGTTGAGTAACTTGTCGGCACTAGGCTTTTGGGATGCCATAGTGATTGTTACCTTTTGTTTTAATTTTGAATTAGAAAAAAGATTGGAGAGAAGTTAGAGATTGAAAAGAGAGAAGCTAGAGATTGAAAAGAGAGAAGTTAGAGATTGAGAAGAGAGAAGTTAGAGATTGGGAAGGAGAAAGGAGTGCAGAGGGGGTATAGTGAATAGGAGAGAAGAGAGGAGAAAATGAAGAACAGAGGAATGGTGAGATGAATAGGTAAGTGAAAGATAATTGAATTGAATTGAGTAATATTACTTAGTGAGTGTTGTGGAAGTATTAGCAAGAGGAAATGTGAGGCCGTGTGTGAATGAAAGTATGGATACTGAGCTGATAAGTGAGATGAGAAGCGGTGTTCATAGTACCTGAGTTCACTATATTTGTGAATAAGCTCCGAAGTTTTAAGTTAGAAGGATTGTAAACTTACTCCTACAGAAAAGTGTGGAGAAGTGGAATGTAACAAGTTGATGTTTTGGAGTGGGAATGTTTTTAGGGTAGAAATGGTAGTAGATAGTCAATTCACTCATAAATGTTAACATGAACTGAGCGGAAATCAACTTACTCTAAGTATTACTTAAAGTGATTATAGAAGTTCATCCTAAATCTTAGTTTGTTGAGGAAAATAAAGTGGACAATTTACTCCGTGAATTCTAACATGAAGGGTAAGACAACTTCCTAAACATTAACATAAGATGTGGTCAAGGCTTTTTTTAGCTCCTCACTAACAAAGAATGAGCGGACAAATTTACTCTTAACCTTTTTGAATGAAACAACCTCAAAATCATTAACAAAAGGAGCCAATACTAAGATAAAATGGTGAGTATAAGGCCACTTCTAAAAAAAACATAAAAAGTTACTCACTCCTAATTAACATAAGGACTAGATAAAAACTCTACACCAAGTTGAAAGCCATTCCTTCATCAACTACAACTCCAAACTTTCTTATATATTTATCTTAACCCTCTGAAAGTCTCAACACAAATCACCAACTTTCACCAACTTACACAACCATAGATATTTAGAATCTCCCCTTCAATGTCAACAATGTAAATCATAAATGTGAATGATCATCAGGAAAATAATACTCCTCAAACCTTTTGAACGGCTTTGGGATTCCACCAACCTTATAATCACTTCTAAACTTCTCGATCGAAGTATACAACAAGCCAGTTGGATACTTGGCAGGCACAGGCCTATCAACTCCCTCCTTTATAACACTCCCCAAAACGTGTCCTAAATCGTCTGGAATCTTGTTGTCTTCATCCTCTCTCAAAATCTCGACAATGGCTGAGGGCAAACTGTCCAAGTTGTCCTCATGCTCCTCAAGCACAGACTCCAACTGGTCAGATACAAAGTTCAAGTCCTCGCGGAAGAGATAGTTGATGATGGCACTGTGCACCAACTTCATCTTAGGCACTTCCGGAACGGCCTGCGACTTCAAATGCACAACAAGTTTAGATGTTTTGCCAGACTGATTCAATATGTATGCATTCACAAACTCAACAAACTCGTCCTTGGAGATGTTTTCCAAAATTGCAACGTGTTTCTGTCTTGCTTCAAAGTCAAAGTAACCGTCGTTTACGGCATTCATGAACCTGTTTGTTTCCTCAGTCAAATGCTTCAACTTGGCCAACTTGAGTGTTTTCAACGCTTTTTTGAACTTTACAAAGTCGTCATTGGTCAAGTCGTCATTCAAGTACTTTCCAAACTTGGTGATGAACTCTTCGATTCTGTACTCCAAGTAGTCGGTGCTTCTTTCCGATTGAACGAGGAATCTGAAGCCCATGGATGTTCTGCCCAACTTGATGAGCGAGAAAACAACGTATCCCAACTGTTCTTTGGTTCTAAGCTGATCAAAGCAGGGTTCACGCACAATGGTGCCAAACAAATCCGTCAAGACCCTCAACTTGTCGTCGTCCGAGTTAGGACTGATCTGGATATTGTAGTCAATGCACGAATTGATGTTTTGGGGGTCCTGCAACGGCAACTCGTACCTTGTTTCCACATTTGGAGGTAGCACCCAGTTGCGGAGGCGGATTTTCTTCTCGATTCCAGCGTAGTCCTGAGCAATGGCGTCGTATTCCGAGGAAAAACGGGCAAACGACTTTTGGATGTCGCGTGCCGTCAGAACCTCGAAGTTGCCGTGGATCAACACCTCGGAAAACAACCCCCCAGACCAGAGCTCTTTCGTAATGTACTCGTAAAAGTCGTTGAACTCGAGCCTTTCCAACGCAGCCAACTTTTCCTCGTACGAATAGGTCTTTTCGTTGACAAGAATAAGGTGGTGTGTTCCAATCTGGTTGTACGGCACATTGTATCCAAAGTTCTTGAAGTCCTGTGCAAGCTTGAACTTCAACGCCTCGAATCTGTCCTTGTTGGGCTTGAACGTCTTAAACTTGAGCAACACCTGCTCCAACAATTTCGGCAACTTATCGTTGTATCCGCTGATTTTGAGGTGGAAACCGTCACGCCACGACGATAAACGCACCTTGAGACCCACCAAAGACGCATAGTACGTAATTTGGGTCAAGTCGTCTTCAATCATCTGAATGCCCAAGTTGGAGTAGGTCGAGCTGTGGACACCGGTGTTTGCCTTTGGCAAGTGGAAAACAATGTCGATGTTGCCCTTAGGGACTTCAAACCTGTCGTCTTGTTTGAACCAAACCTGCATTTTGTTGCTGTCTTCAATGAGATATGGGTGCAATAACGGGTTTTCCGATTTGGGCTTGTAGACATCAAAGTTTTCAGGAATGAAGTCGTTGGGAGTTGGGTAGTGGAGTTCTGGGTTTAGGGTGACCTTTTTAATGGAGTCTAGTAAAGTTGTAGGAATGTTCTCAAACGCATACTCTGTGCCATACCATTTCTCAGTTTTGTCCAATTTGTCTAGGGTTTGAGAAATCAAGGTAATTCTAAAGTTGGATGGGTTCAAGTAGGAGCCAACCTTTTTGATTTCGGCCGGACTGAACTCTCTGTTGATGGACCCACTGAGTAAGTACTGAGGGGGGAAATTCGAGCCCTGCGAGGTCACTTTATGAAGAGAACTGCTCAATTTCGACACCGTACTCGAAACATCCGACTTTTGCCTGAACTTGAAGTTGACTTTGGAGATATTGCTCACCTCCTTCCAGATCCACTCTTTTGGTTCGTCCTCCAACACAAACTTGAGGTACTGGAACACAATCTTGACGATTTCGTTCCAGTTTTCCAAGCCCTTGAGGGTGAGGTCGAACTCAAGAACGAAGAGCGAGTTTCCTCTGCACACACGCATGTTTCCGCTCGACAACTCGTTGACCCATCCTTTTTTCTTTACTAAATGTAAAACAGAGCCCTCACTTTCATGGCCAAGTAAGTGGGAAAAGTACGCTGCGGGCTTGGTTATCCATTTATCATCCAAATCAGACGGAATCATAAAACTAAGCTCCAATTTATGATTATCCATAATAGGCTTTGCTCTAATAAGCTTGAGTAAGTCATCCTGACCATAAATCAACTCATTATTATACGTAGCCCGCTCAACCCTATTATCAGGCACATCCAGAAACTTCTCAATAGCCCAGTCCGTCAACGTTTCCAAATCCTCCTTGCCCAAAATCACCAAGTTCATGATATTGGACGAGTAGTGCGTTTTGTAGAAGTCAATGAGCACATCGCGAACATTTTTGTCGTCCGCAATCGGGTCAACGTGCAACGTCTGGTAGTTCCCAGTCGAGAAACCATTGTACGGGTGGCGTGGGTTGCTGTTGGACTTGTCCAACTGGTACAACCGCCACATATCCTGCTGCAAATTCTTCTTGTTTTCCGAATCAACAGCGTTGATTTCGCGGTCCTTACAGGCCTTGCTGAACAACGGATGAACAAAGAACTGCGCAAAACGGTCCAACGCGCCCTCCAAGTAGTCGGCACTGAGCTGGAAGTAGTAGTTGGTGTTCTCTGCGGCCGTGTAGGCGTTCGAGCTGCCCAGATACTTGGCGAGATACAGCAGGTACTCGTTCTCGGTCGGGTACTTGGCGGTGCCCATGAACAACAAGTGCTCGCAGAAGTGTGCCAAGCCGGGGATGCCGTACTTCTTGTCGGTGAAGGCGCCGACGTTGACGTCCAACGACGCGGCGGCCTTGTCGGTGGCGGGGTCGTTGATGAGCAAGACGTGCAAGTCGTTGGCGGCGAGCCTGATGAAGCGGTACGACCGCTCGTCGGTCAAGGGTTTCTCGATGGTGCCGTCGTCGGCCAACAAGGTGTAGCTGCCCATGGAAAGTGAACGGGAGAGACGTGAACGGGGGGAGAGACGAGAACGGAGGATTGATGTTCGTCTTAAGAACATTAACTAGTTGATTTTTCGGTTGGTGAGAAATAAAGAGGGGAGTGGGGAGGGGTTTGGGCAGTGGTTTAGGGAGGATTTTGTACTGGTGGGGTTATCAGAATTGGCATTTAGTGAGAGGTTAGTGAGAGGTTAGTGAGAGGAATTACTGGTTGGAGAGGGATTACTAGTTTGGAGACGAATTACTGGTTAGTGAGTGAAAATTGACTAGATAGTGAGTAACTGAGACAATGAGGTGAATCTACAAGAGTGGCTATTCAGTAGTAAGTAAATTAGTTATTGGATAGAAGTGTAAGGTACGTCCTGTGATTGAGAAATCTAAAATGAATAAAGAATAAGATACAATGTAAGTTTTCACACCAATCTATCTAACATCTTCAGGTGCAAGGGAGGGGCATTTTTGGGTGCAAATTTCTGTACAAAAATGGCAAATTTCACAAATTTTAACGACCGAGGAAAGAAGATAGAATGGTAGTGAATTGCGACGGGAATGGAAGTATATAAGATGGAACTAATGTAGTGTTTATCTAGCTTACTTTTCAATCTTTCCGTCTGAACCTTTTCATTCTCTCAATCTTGAAGTCTTTGAAAAGTTTTTAACAATCTTGTGACTTTATAGCTGGGTTTGGTTTTAAGTTGTGGAATCTTCCAAGATGATCTTAGGAAGATCTTACTGGAAGATTGAAATTAGAAAGGAATTCTGGATCTTAGTATCGTATGTTTTCTTTGTAACTTTCTATCGGGATATTGAGATATATATAGTTTTGTGTGGCCGTGGAGAAGTGATTAAGCTCTGTACAATTGCAATTTTGATGGCACAAAATAACAAGAATGCTTATTGAACCAACTGAAACAACTAAACCATCTGAACCACCTGGCAATTCAGCTGGAATACTGATACTCACAACATGTTGGTTCCAAGTTATGATACACAATCAATATAGCGAACTCTAGATTCTTCAATTTAAGAGGCAACAAATGTAATTTTATCTCTACTGCAGTTTCACTCTAACAAAGTTTTATATTAACCAAATTCAACGAATGTATACATCTCTATTCCTACCTGTTTTCGATATAACGTTAAGATAATAGCTTCTTTTGTATATTTTCTAAATCTGGGGTCCAAACGAGAATATTCCAGTGTCCAATTCTTGCTTCTGGGTACGCAATTTTCATCATTTTCGGTTCAGTAACTATGATTCCATTATTTGTAATGATTTCCACTATTTATATGATTTCAATAGTCATAATGATCTCCATCCTTCACTCTTTAAGAATTTTTATTTATGAAAATGGTTCAATTCTAATCTTTATGTCTTCAAATTCACATCACTCCCATTGAATGCTTTAGAAATGACTTGAGCTTATATCATTTGTACTCATTCACCTATTTTTATGAAAGACTTGAGATCATCTCTCACGATTCTCACCTATACTTTATGAAAGACTTGAGATCATACCTCAGGAATCATCACCTATTCTTTATAAAAGGCTTGAGATCATCTCTCACGATTCTCACCAATTCTTTTTCAATGACTTTATTCCCATCCTCCATTCTTTACTAATCAATTGAGCTCCTGTCTCCAGGATTTTCTATATTTTAACGTCTTGTGTCACACTTTCTTGTCTCTCACGTCACCTACTCTTTAAGATCACTTTCATATCTCTCACGATTCTAATCTCTCTAACATCTGCATCACCATCTCATATCTCTCACAATTCAGTCACCTTCACTTTAATACCTTCACCATTTCTTTCATTCACGAATCACCTTTTCTTCAACTTCATTTCATTCCACGTCAAGTCATTCACATATTCTTTACCTCATTTTATCACTCTTTAAATCACATTCTCGCACCCTCACACCAAACACTCAAGATTATCAAGAAAACTCCCAATCAAATACTCTATACTGTCCAACTTCGTAAACGCACTCACCAAAACAGGGTCCGGCGACGAAACCTCCACCTTCCTGTTAACCATCACCACCCCCCCATTGTACGTCACACACTTGGTGATGTAGTCGGTCGGCAGCAACCTGGGCCTTGTCAAACTGTTGAGAATCAGAAACAAGTCGGCCTTGCCCTTCAAGCGCTCCTCCATCTCGCCCACGCTCAACGGCGCCGGCACCGGCGACGCCCTGCTGCTCGGAAGCCGCATCTCGTCGCGGATCCTGTCCACGTACGACACCCCACCTTCATCCACGTCCCCCCACGGCGACTCCGTGATCCGGTGCAAGTGCTTGAGGTCCACGCAAATCTCCGCCTGGTTGATGTACAAGTCCACGGCGATGCTGGGGAGCACCGGCTCGTAGTGCGCGGTGCTGACGCTGCTGGGGAACACGAGCAGCGGGTCCGTGGGCAACTGCAAGTTGCTCTTGGCCACCTGGATCTCCTGGAGCAAGTGGTGGAACTGGGCCGTGATGTACGCGGTGTGCGAGTTTGTTTCGCCCGCTTCGCACCCGCAGTTCGCGGACCATTTGTTCAACGCGCGGAGCACCGCGACCGCCGCGTCAATCGCTTTTTTCGCCACGATAATCTGCTCGAGCAAAACGGGCTGCTTCATCACCAACCGGTTGACGATCTTGTTGAAGCTGTGCTCCTTGAGGGTGACGGAAAGTTGTGTGATGTATGCGCCGTCGCGGACAACAATTCCTTTGAGCACCTCCAGTTTGGGTGTCAGGACCGGCAACTTGATTGGAGGTCCGCGTTCGATGTGGTTTGCTGGGTCGGGGTGCTGTGGTGAGTTGTAGAGGAGCAAGTTGGAGCACATCTGGAGGGTTTCGATGATTTGGGCGAACTCGGGGATGATGATGGTGTTGGTGTACCAATGTAGTTCGTTTGTGTTGTGATTTGTTTGGTATGAGTTGATTTGAGATGATATTGATGTCATATCTTTTGAGCTTTCAGAAATCTAAAATGGTTTGGTTGATTTATTGATTTTACTTTTGAATATATTTTAGCGAGAGAGAGGAAAGACACAACTAAAATTATATTAAGGTGGTTATTCTAACAAGGAATGGATTGGTACTTGTAAGTGTGATGGTGGATCGTAAATCAAGAGAGAATAGGAAAACTTTGGTTAATGTTGAATCTTAAATGATTTGTATGGTGTAGGATGGTACTTACCCTTTCTTCTTTTAGATATATGATTAGACATGATATTAGATACTTTATTTCACAATCCTGTGAATTTAAAGGTTCCTAAAGGTAAAATTATGGTTCTATCCACATACCTTCTGCTCCGAATGCTATCTCCTCAAGGAGCTGCAAATCCAATTTGGATTCATAGTCCTGCATGGATTTTGCAGCCGTTCATTTGGTTTTGGATGAGGTTGGAATTGCGAGGTATGTACTTCAATAGGTTCTTCTGAATGTATAACGTGAATTTTCAATCGTTTGAGAGATTATAAATGTTGGTTAATTCTATGATTTAAATGGAGTATTGAAGCATTGGATCCTAGGGCTTTCCCAAAAATCAAGAACAGTAAAGAACCTCAGTTTAAGAAGAATCCAAAAGAACACTCGTAACAATGTTCAATTTCCAGAACACATAGCTAAGTAGTCCATTTCATAAGAATAATCACAGTTTCTATCACTCACAACAGCTCCCACTTTTTCATTCATCACAGTTCCAGAACACCAAATTAACGGAACATTCCTACGAAAATCACAGTTTAAGAACAATCCACAAGAACACTCATAACAATGTTCAATTTCTAGAACACACAACTTAAACATTTCATAAGATTGAAGACAGCTTCTATCATTCACAACAGCCACTTTTTCATTCATCACAGCTCCACATTTCCGAGCAATAGAATGACCCAAACTAGGTAAACCGTTCACCATCCACCCATAACTACACTCAAAAATTCGTTCACTCAGCAAATTCACATGAACCATGTGAAACCACCAAGACTACCAATGGAGTACGCGCAACCTCTCCGAGTCCACGATTAAGATCAACCAAAGCACTTAGCACATAATGCGTTATTTTCACACTGATCTTGACTAGCATGGTAATTGCATGGTAGTTTCAGGAAATGCAATTCTAAAGTGCGAGAGAATTGTGAGAAAAATTGCCATGAATTAAGTTTCAGCAAGAATCACAAATCAAACAATGCGATTTTCAGCCATCTCAAATCTTAGTTTGCAAGATTGAAGAGAGTAGTTTTGTTTAGTTACTTGAGCCAACCAAGCGTTCTTAGCCCAACCAATCAAATGTTCTTATTCTTAAGCAATTAATTGTTCATAGCCTAACCAATCAAAAACTCACAGGAACCGCAATCTATAAACAACTTTGCGATTACCTAATCGCACTACCTTACAGTCTACATTTCCATTTTTCATCCAATAAAATGCCAGTACCATCAAAACAAAGGATAGCAATGATATTGATTTCCAGTGAATGAATGATATTCATTCTAAAGGCACGCAATAAAACCACCAATTTTCAAATCCATTGAAACATAAATTTCCCGTGAACACAATCAATATCATGAAACACAAGTGGAATACATTCTTTCAGTAAAACCAACCTTATAATCATTTCAGTAGCTCTACCATATTTATTATTCAGTAACCCACTCACATTTTTCATTCAGTACCTCAACCAATTTTCATTTCCAGACCTTCGTAAACATCCATATACATTCACCAAACCCCAAAACTCTACCTTATAATCATTCTATACTCATTCCAATACATATTCCACTTCTCACGCCAGATAATCATTCCAGCAAACTTTACATCCCCACAAACTCTCCCAAAATTCCCACTAAAACTTCCAGTAAACTCTATTGTCCATTCCCAAAAAAAACTCATCCTCTTTTAATCACTTCTCTTCTCAATACATAAACTCTCTCCATATCTCCCCTATACAACACTCCTCTCTCCATAAACTCCCTCTCCATAAACTCCCTCTCCATAAACTCCCTCTCCATATCTCCCCTATACAACACTCCTCTCTCCATAAACTCCCTCTCCATAAACTACTCTCTCCATAAACTACTCTCTCCATAAACTCCCTCTCCATAAACTCCCTCTCCATAAACTACTCTCTCCATAAACTCCCTCTCCATAAACTCCCTCTCCATAAACTCCCTCTCCATGAACTCCCTCTCCATAAACTCCCTCTCCATTAACTCCCTCTCCATAAACATAATCTTTCCATATCTCCCTCTCCATCTCCCTAACAAAACATCCCCCTACACCCAACCCGCACAAAAACCCGACAAATAAAAATTTAAACCACATTCCTTTATATAGAACACGCTCCGTACTGTGTATGAGAGCAATACATGTGCAGGACCCCAATCAATCGAGCACACACAGAATGCTGGGCCCCTCCACGCTAAGCGAAAGAACTTCCGGCAGTGACGCCCGCCAGCAGGCAGAGTACGAGCAGCAGGCCGGCGCCGCCGCCGGCCAGGCGTACGGAATCGCCGACGAAAGCAACCAGTTCCACGCCCACCACCACTCCAACAGCTACGCCAGCACCGCGGCACAGGCCGCCGCAGAGTTGCAGCACCGCGCGGAAATGCAGCGCAGGCAGCACCAGCTCCAGCAGCAGGAGTTGCACCAGCAGGAGTTGCACCAGCAGCAGCAACTTCAGCAGTACCAGCAGGCACACCAGCAGGCCCAACAACACCAGCACCAGCAGCACCAACAACAGTTGCACTTACATTTGCAGCAGCAACAAATCCAACAACAGCAACAACAACAGCAACAACAACAGCAACAGCAACAACAACAACAACTCCAATCACAGCAAATCCAGCAAAACCTGACTCCTCTCCCAATGATGCCAACGTCCCCCCCACACGAACAACTCGACGACTACGAGACCACCGGCGGCTTGCTCACGTCCAAGTTCATAGAAAACGAGATCATCAAGACGTTTCCCAGCAAACAGTACCTCGTCAAGTACGTCAAAGACCAACTTTCGCTCGAAGAACGGTGCAAAATTGTGATCAACTCGTCGAAACCAAAGGCCGTTTATTTCCAGTGCGAACGGTCTGGATCTTTTCGAACCACCGTTAAGGACGCGACAAAAAGACAGAGGGTGGCCTACACAAAACGCAACAAGTGCGGGTTTCGGTTGGTTGCGAATTTGTATCCGAGCGAGAAGGACAAGAAGCGGATCAAGCGGGATGTTGATGACAAGGTTGCGGACTTGCTGGCGGACCCGATGCTGGGCGAGATGTGGATCTTGCGGATGATCGAGCCGATCCACAACCACCCTCCGGAGCCTTATAGCTCGAAAAAGCGGAAGCTGAAGTCGCGGACGTTGGTAGAGAAGCCGATTCACCGGGGTGTGGGGATGGGGAACGGGTTGGTGACGAACGGCGCGGCGGGGCGGCAGCAGGACTCGCAGGCGGTGGCGGCGGCGGCGGCGGCCGCCGCCGCAGCAGCGGCC
>JAKTUG010000057.1:0-75434 GCA_030556545.1 Kodamaea sagamina
TGGCGCTCTCCCACGTCCTCCTAAGGTATCGCCATGCCCAACTTCCCTGTGCTGCTTCTTTTGTGCCCCGAATCTCCATCTGCTGCACAGATTGATAAAGCCCTACCTTTTCCTCACATATCCGTGTGCCCAGTTCACTTGGCCCCGTCTCGCCAAAAAAAAAAATTAATTTTAGTTTAGCGTATTATCCAACTGGCTGGCGAAAATATCGGGCCTGGCCGTGGCACATCCCACGGCCGCACTTATCTGGGTTGCAAACTGGCCCGCAGCCCCAAGGCAGGCCTCCACACAAGTCGCACCTCAAAAAGGGCCAATCGTCACCAACGCTTCCCATGTTCTCCGATACTTGGCTGCGAGAGGAGGCTGCCTGCGTAAAAAATACCAGCCCGAGTGAAGAGCATATGATAGCGGACGTTGAAAAGGACCGAAACCAAAGCTTAAACGTCGCGCTGTTGGGGGCCCAGTGCGCTGCTGGAGATACCCACGCACAATTTGATAAGATTCGGCCATTGTTGGCCGGGTATTCTGGGTTTCTTAAGTTCAGAAGATGAATGCTGGAGGACGCCAAAAACATTGCTCCCAACCTTAGCAGTGCTACCGCGTGCGTCCAACAATAAAATGCCTTACCTTTGAGAGGACTAGTGTTATTTTCTGGCTCCAGCTGGGTCGGAGTTTCGGACTCCTAGCTCCTGGGACTGGGACGTTCTAGAATGTGCACTGGCTGCTTTATCATGTAGAAGGGTTAGTTTTCGGTGCAGAATGTGACAATTGATGCCCAGCAATTATATCCACTAAACTCTGAGTCAGGTACGATCGTGGAAAGAATGGATAGTAAGAGCACTGATGTGGCTACTTTGAGGTAAAAATTTCGTGTGCATCATACTGAATTGCTGCAAAACAGGTTGATAAGATGAACAATGATGATTTAGATAGGATTAAAGAAGGTTGATTTGAGTTTTTGATTGGTTTAAAGTAGTTGATTTAGAAATGATTTCGGTGGTATAAAGACATATGCTTATCTCCTTGATTTGGATGTTTATCACCAATTGTTTTGTTTGCTCTCATTACCCTCCATTTTCAAAACTACCCACCACTTCGAAAAACGCTCGCACAAATCTCAATTTTATCATCTTCAACAAAACTAGTCTCGCCAAGTCATCTGTCACCCAAGCACAACCTCAAAATTAACCTCGTATTTCATCCTTCTAATCATCGTTAAGCTTGAACAGCAAAAAATTACTCCCAAACAGGTTATTTTCACTTGTATTTTATCCACGGGACTATTGTGCCCCGTTTACGGCACTTCAAAGTGCCAGTGTCGTACATTGTTGGCACGAGTTTGTGCCTCCCGCCTTCAAACTCGCAAATATTCACTCCCTTCTTGCGCCTCTGCTCTTCTCTTTGTTTGGGCCCCGTACGGGAACACCAGCCTATTGTCCGCCACACAATTATAATGCAGCGTCATAGCCAGGGAACGCACCTTATGCGGCCTCTCCATCAAGAGAACCGCTACCCTGGCAAAATCGTACCACTTCTGAGCGTTCCTTGTTGGTTACACTGGTAACTTGGGCAATTGCGTCGCGCACTGACAATGCTTCGGTCGCAATTGCGTAAGCTTTGGAAACAGACGTGTCTGCGACATGCAATTCACGTCTCCGCAAGCCTGCTAACGCTGTCACTCTCTCTGTTCATCCAGCACGCTGTTTACGCCCGCCGTGGGTTACCGACCCGGCTTCGTGGAGACGACATCTGTGCTCTGGTGGGCCAGCGGCTTTTAGGTTACGCCAATCAGTGCTCTGGTGGCTTTTAGGTTTCACCAATCCTCCCTCTGATTCGTGCCGTTTCGAACGGGGTCAAAAACGGTGCTTGAGATTGGGGGCCGGGGTGTGGCGTGTGGGTGTGTGGGGGGTATCCTGAAAGTGATCTTAGACTGACTATGAAGATTGTTTGTTTCGATCTGGCGATTGGTACTGGTTGCAGGTGGCGATAAAAATGCAAAGCTGGAATTCGGCGAGGGAATTCCGAGTATACTTATTCAGGACGTGCTTGGGGAGTCAATTGGAGGAGAGCATTACAGGATGGGTTTACGCATAGGCTGCTGCGGTTGATTATGACTCCTCGGGTGAATTCCGCGAATCAACTGCACTTGTGCACTTCAATTTCCAGCATTTTCCTTTTATAAACTTCTTAACGATAAGCATAGCCTAAATGAAAACAACAGGTTCAACAACTGAGAGAATAGCACCTCAAAAAGTTACTTTTCGCTTCCTCAACACTTTTTGTAAGAGTGTGAAAAGCCAATGACACAGTGTGGTTGCGAACTCTATCTTTCATAGTTTGCTAGACTGCTTCCTCTGGTTCTCGTTGTCAAGCACTAGCACGATTAACAATAGTAGCTTACCTAATTAGAAGTGTCATTGGGGTGAAATTATGATTTACGGCCAGATAGTTTATGTACCCTGCTCGCTCTGTTTCCAATTGGTAAAGTGGATGCTAATGTGAATCACTTTATTGCTCACTAATTTCTTTTCTTGTCTCTGGTACTGGTTGAAGGCACTGCGACATATGAAAGCTCACAGTGCTCAAATTGATGGATTTTTTATTCTGAACATGCAAAGCTCCATCTTTCCTTGGCTCCTTTCACCGGCTCCTGTCCTTTTTTGCATAATTAGAATTTAGAGTGTCTGGAATTTGCAACATTTCAGATTCACATCTGGATGTGGTTTTTAATTAAAATATTGCTCCTCCCCCTCGCGCAATACGTTCAGTATGGTTCAAAGACTTCATACTTCTTACAATTCAAACTCATATCTTCTTCTTCTGTAGCCTTAAAGCCATGGTTTGTAAATTCACTTTGCGTATAAGGTAATGTACACAAAACCGAGCTGTCAAACAACAAAACGTTCATACCACTTGTTTAAGTTGCTTCCGGTCACTGCACTTGATAACTGACGAAAGTTTAGAATCTTGGATCATTAAAATACATGCTGTTGATATTCTGCAATTTGCGGAGTAAAAGATTCTTCTGATTTTTTGCCATGTAGTATTTCAAGCATCTGAAGTATTTTATTAGCGTCGAAAAATGGTTGCTGCTGATTACAGTATTCTTCTTGATTACTGTAGATTTGGTTGAGGTTTTTTGTACAAAGAGGGATAACTGGAGGAGAATAATCCTTTGCTAAACATCTCAATTCAAAAAGCGTAGACTTGAGTTCTTGACTATTCTGAAGGCAGTTGATTGGATTGAGAATATCAGTTTGCTCGTTAAAGTCTCCCGCTTAAAATGAACGTTTACCTTGCTAAAATTCTAAACTGGTGTGAGCAGTCATTAATTTTTTGTGTATTTAGTAAAAGTCTTAAGCCAAAGTCAACCTCGTTGACAATCTTAAAAGTCTCATATGAAATCACTACACCTTAAATCGACTTTTTATCGCTAAAACCTGACATAAATATATTACCTCGTAAGATCACGAACTCCGTTGTTCTTCCGAGATGGGCTGCTCCCAAAACCTATGGGGTTTATTTGGACAGAAACTGAGTCTGCAATTAGAATGCAGCACATTAACATTTTCCATACCACCTAAAAGTTGCGCAACTGTCTAAGTTTCCAAGCTATCCCCCGTATCAAACAGCCGGCGTAGTATAGTGGTCAGTACACAACTTTGTGGCAGTTGAAACCCAGGTTCGATTCTTGGCGCCGGCATACTTTTTGCAGCCACCACCACCCAATTCCACTCTTCTATTTTGCCCTGGATAGCACACCATGCCTTGGAATCAGCAGGTCACCGCTGGCGCAAGGTTGCTAATTAAAACATGGCCTTGTTCTCACTCACAAACGCAGCAAAGCCTGCGCAATCTTAAACATGAAATCCTCACAAAGCAGTCCGTTCAAAATGAAGCCTCTGTCGCACGGCAGCCTCTTATTGTTGATATTTCTAAGGAGATATACCTGGTGCGTCCCTAGGCTGCGTCATGTCAATCAGCTAATTCAGTGAGGATCTGCTAACTTCGAAAATACAATTGGAACCTTTGCATTAGATTCGAGGCTTCCCAGGCAAAATGAGCTAATTCTGCTGATGCCCGAGGCGGAGGCACGGTAGAATCGTGGAGACTCTGGTGCGAGCCGAATCATCCAACCTCCATGGGTTTGTGAGAGCTATTCCTTCGTTTGTGAGTGCATGTCGTTGGTTTGTGGGAATGGCCAGAGGATTGTGTAAGCCCTTGTTTGTGAGAGTCGCCAGAATTGTGTTGCGTGGGTTTGTGGGAGATGGGCACGAACCTGTTGTCACGTTTCAGCTCATCGCCTTAGAGATAATTTGCCCTGCTCTAACCAACTCGTATTTTATCGTAAATTCAAACATACATTAAATGAGAAAATTAATAGAGCATAGAAGAAGTGAAATGAAGGTATAAATATCAACTCTTGTTCCTTTCAGAACTTGAGGCATCAACTCTTATTCTTTCAGAACTTGAGGCATCAACTCTTATTCTTTGTCAGAAATTTAGGCATTGGCTTGTTCAAGGGTTTCTCGGTGGGTATGGTTCCAAGAATTTCTCGATCTAGGTATCAAGTGTATTCTTCAGAACATGAGACGATATGGCTCAAGAATTCTTGGTTATCAAGTACTCTTATACTTCTGAGAATTGAGAAAATGGATCCAAGAATTACTCGGTTAAGGTTAAGTACTCTTATTCTTCTGAGAATTGGACGATATGACTCCAGATACTCAGTTATTAAGTACTCTTATTCTTTTGTTGAGTCAAAAACTTAAGAGGCAACTTGGCAACCTCATCCAAAGACTTCTCCGGGTTGAAGTTAGGCTCATCGCTAAAGTTGTAGTCTGTCTGTTTTGGCTTCTTCTCGCTGATCTTCAAGTCCGCCAAAGTCTCGATCTGGCTGGACAAGGAGGTGTTGACCTTTTTCGAGGGCCCGCGGAACTGGGGCTCTTCGCCCGCATACTCGAAGCTTCTTGTTGCTTCCGGAGCGTCGGTTCTGTGCTCCCACGGGAACAACGACGCGGCTGGAGTCTCAACGACAGGGGCCTCGGCGTCTTCGGCGTCCCACGCGTTTCCGTACTTGGAAAAGGCCAACTTGTACGCCTCTCCTTCCTTGGTCTTCAGCAAGATCTTGGCCTTGGTGACGGGGTCGCCCGCGAAAAATGCATTGAATGCGGCCCACCACAAGTGGTGGAAGTGCGCGGTGTCCGACGACACAATGCCGTCCAGGTGCCACGGCTTGTCGCCGCCGATAAAGTGCAACACGTGGATGTCGTCAAAGAACCTATTGAACGCAGGCAAGAACTCGTAGTGCTGGCCTATGCTGGCGGTGGTGACGTTGTACACGAACGGCAAGCGCACCCACTCGTTCGCCAGCTTGATGGCAAAGTACTCGTTCAACAACCCTTGGTCTGCGCCGTCAAACGAAACGTCCTTCAGGAGCCCGGTCAACTCGCCGTACACCTCGGTGCTCGGGCGCGCTACAAACACCCCCGAGTTGAAGATGTCCGGCCAGCCGGCGTCGGGCGCCGCAGCTATGCTTTTCGCAGGGATTTCCGCGTGCTGCTCGAACAACGGATCTAAGTTCTTGAGTACCAACGCGTCGGCGTCGAGGAAAACAACCAAATCGTAGTCTGTCAACGACCACACCAACAACTTGGAGAAGGTCACCGACAACTCGGGTCTCCCGAGCTGGTCAGTCACCTTTTCTGCCGACGCCTCCAACAACTCGCTCTCCCCGATGGGAACCACCTCGTCGTAGGCCGCTCTGATCAACTCGAGCGAATCGGCACTCAACGCCGATTCGCTCAATAAAACAACCAACTTGTGCTTGGTCGCAAAAGTATGCTTCAATGTGTGTGCCAACAAAATGGCTCCTGGTACATAAGAATCACTCGTCAAGAGTGTAACATAGGCGTAGCTCATTCTACAGAAAAGAAGATGTAATTAGTTTTTAGGGGGGAGAAACTCTGGGAAAAGCTCCAATTTTATGTGTTTTGAGCTTGCGGGTTTGTGTCAAGCCAACTTTTTGTTGTACGGCCGCCTGAGTGTTGCGAGTATTAACAAGCTGCTGCCACCCGCAAGCATGCTGCCGAGAATGCTGCCACACCCACCAAGCAACCCACCCTAGACAACCTCTAGTCTCCAAGGAGCCACTTCCTTATCTTGTAGTCATGGTACCCCTAAAGTGTGGCTATCGTGTTAGGGACTCCGATTCCGATCCAAAAAAGTTCTTATCAGTGATTTGATTTGGAGCTGCGTGGTTTTTAGGGAGTGTTAGATCTGGAAAGGGAAATGGGAGTCTGGGTGGTTTTTATACTGGGGGACTGGAGGATGTGGTGTGTCGTCTAGGTTCCTGGGGTGTCGTCTAGTTGGTGCTGGTGAATGGTATCCAGAGAGGCGGAATGAATGGAGGTGGTACAAAAGGACCTTGCGTGGGGAATAGGTGTAGAAGAGTTCTGTGCGTCGCAAATAGCAAACAAGCGACTGCAATTAACAAAGGAGAGATCATTAATGATTCAACAGCCTATTAACAAGTCAAAAACTATGAACAAGCTAAAAACTATTAGCCAAAACTACTAGCCAAAACTATTTGCCAAAAACTATACTTCTGACATACAATCAAATTCCTTTCAATCAATTACAATTAATCTTAGCTTGGCACTTTCAGTGCAAATTTCAAATAGCAAACAACAAGGAAAGAAGAAACTTATAAGAATAACCAGTTCTAAACCTTAAAGGTTGCTCTCCGGGAACAACCCCGGTTTTATCCTAGACGACTTTAGTGTCCACTCTGATAGTGTCACTGTTGACATACCCTGGGCCAATCTCAAAATTGCAATGCGGCACTTAGTTCTTAGGATCCACCAATTATGGCATCTAGATGACACACTTGAACTTGTGTTATTATTTTCAAAGTTCCAGTTTGGTGAATTGGGTTTGGTTAGATATGACACACGGCTATTTGTTCACTGAAGTTTAAACTTTTGTATGTGATGGTTCTTTAAGAAAGATTTTGCGAAAATTGTTGGGAATAAATGTTTATTTTGACGAAACTGGAAGTAGTTCCAGAGATGTGGGAAGACTGCCTAAATGAAACCAACTTTGGTTCAAGTCAGTTCGTTGTTCTCGGAGGATATGCAAGGCATTAGATCTCTTTTATTGAAGTTTTCAACATCTCGTTGAGTGTCTGGATCTGCATTTGAACGTGCATTAATCCGCAAAAATAATTTGGTGGCTGCAAAAACTATAAAAAGGAATTTTGAATGGGTTAACATGGTAGAATAGTGGATGCTATTTCTTTACATGGTGAATCCTAGATGGTGTTTCGAAAACAGGTGAAGAGAGTGAATGACTTGGACCTCAGGAGTGTGTGCCTAGAGAATACTAAAATGAGGAAGTGTTGGTGTTGGATAGGTGGTGAGTGAGAATGAAGCGTAGGTACCTAGAGAATACGGGTTTTGCTTGTTCTGTAGTACTTCATTCAATCATTATTGTTTCTCTTTGGTACTTAATAGTTCTTTCATTGTTTCTCTATGTTGTACTTTCGCTGTAAGATTTTAATTCATTCACTGATAACAAAGCCAGAGAGTCGCACTATGTGAAAATCCACCATAATCCTCAACTCCTTCTCTCAACCGCCACCACATCCTCCACATCCTCCTCCGTCGCCATCTCCACATCCTCCTCCACCTCCCCCCGAGCCACAATCACCCCTCCCTCTACGCGGAGCACACCTACCCCCATAAAACGACGACTTCGGTCCATTGATAAATCCAACACAAAGTGCTTGGGTGAAATTAGCGTTCATCTCAATCGCATCAACCTCAACTTCGGTTTCGAAAACGTTGAAAGCAGGAGAAGTCACAAATACTTGTGCATAGTACTCAAGTACTCTCGAGTGTTGAAGCCAAGGAGTATTCACTACTTGTATCTCAAACCCGTTAACATTGTGAGTACTAACGTGCGAAATTTCATTAATGGTACTTTTTGATGCTCCAGGGACTGGTCCCTTCAGCTTAAACAGTTTAGAAACCCTTGATTTCATGTTTAACACAATACAAATAAAGGCAGATCAGGTAGTCCATTTTGAAGAACTCTTTGTACCGAATTGCAGTTCTCTGGAACCCTCTGTCTAAATCATTTACGCTAATTGTATCGTCATGGTCAATAACCTCTTGTTTCGGTGCGTGCAAACATGCTGCAAAATAGTAGTAGCATGACAATAGATGGGTATGCTATCAAATCAATATCCAAGGTGGGAACAACTAGTTCTTCCTTGCCACTGGTAAGCATATGGAAGTATTGTGAGCGCCGGAGAGTGCTTTCTTGGACAGTTTCACCAAGCATTGGGGATTAATGTTAATCTGGTTCATTTTCTCCACTAAACGTTCCTGCCTTACCACAAAGCCTACCAATTCATCCACAACCTCGATTATTTCTACACCCTCTTTGTGAACTGTGCAATGGATCAAGTTCATAGTATTGTACTTTTTGAAAATAGCATGGGCACAAATCGTGTCTTTGAACGAATCTCGAAATATTCTATCTGGAAATACGACATTGTGTTCGGGCGCCACGATAGCTGCAATCAAGTCTTTTAGTGCTAGTTTATCCAATTGGTCGCCCCACTTGAACATGAACTTTCTAGCAAGCAACTGGCTGCTATACTCACAGCTCTGAAATCTGTAATTCGAACTAGCCAAAACTGCCGAGGTTCCCTTGTACATCCCCGGGAGTACTCTCGAACTGTTTAAGTCTGCATAGAGTTGTTGCTTTCTAAGTGTTTCATGAGTCCATGGGCCTGTGACACCAAAGCACTCATTACCTTTCACACAAAACCCACGATCAGCAAAACCTTTTCCGTTCAACGTGTAGGGAACATTATCAGCAGCTATTCTTTTGCAATGAGGGCATCTTATCTCAAGCAGGTAATCGTCAATCGAGAAGTCACACGAAATATCATAGACCAACTAATCGAACATCTGGTTGTTTGAATTTCCCTCGGTGAATCTGGCGACAATATCAAAGTTCCCATTTTGTAATTCTTGGTTTGGGTTACAATCAATAGTATATTTGTCAATAGCCTGTCAATAGCCTGCTGTAGTTTAGACATTGGTAGCGGAATGAAGACAAACTCCATGAACCCAAATCTCACAAAAGTGTCGTAAAAAGCACAAGGGTTGAGCAAGTAGGAATGCCCAACTAATACTACATCCAATGGATGGAGGAAGCTATTTAAGAGTTTTGCAACCACCCAATGCACATTCAATTTATCCGTGAACACCTCGGTTTCGCTTCTCGGAGGACAAGGTCTCTTTGGCATTGCATCTTTCAAGCAACTCACCATTCTAATAAAACGCCTTGCTGCATTTGTGATAAACACTTGCCATACTCTTGCATTTGTTGGTTCATCATTATATTTGCAAACTTTAGTCTTTAATACCATAAACGCTCGAAGGAGCTTCAAATGTGCGATAGCATCTAATACCAGAGGAAAGTCTGGTCTATTATGCGCTTGGTTGTGTTTTCCTTCATTGTAGTACTTGTAACTAGAGTAGTCAGAATTACTTCCTCCAAGTATTCTTATGAATTCCTGTCCATTTCTTGAAGTCATCGAATCTGAATATCAACGTGAACCTGTTGGAAGCTCATTTTAACAAAGAAACTCACCTCTAGGGTCAACCTTGTATATTACGAGGTGATACAATTTCTTGAAAGTTTCCAAGAAAAGTTGCAAAAGTTTTATTTGATAAACCTCGATATTTACGCATTCGAATAGTTGCTTACCTAAAAATTTAGTGCTAATCTACTTTTACTTCTCCAATAATTTGAATATTATACATTAAGCCTAAATACCTATATAATTATACACTCGGCTACTCTTAATCTTCTTCGTCATCATCATCTGCAGTCTTCTCGACAACAAATGTCCACGCACCATCTACTGGATTGTAACTTTTGAATTCCATCTCTTCCAAACTTCTCAACTTTTTGATATGGTTTGCAACCACTTCGCTCTTAGGGTCAACAACAGGTAACTTGTCAGCCTTGTTAATTGGGTAACAGCTCTCCAACGTGATTTGTGCCTTCAAGTTCAATCCGTCTCCTGGTGGAGGTGCTTGTCCTTCTGGGTACACGATACACGAACGCTTTTTGAAAACTACCAATTTGCCTGCAATGTCGTCCAAGTTTACAAAACTTGACAAGTCTACAGGCGCCAAAAACTCAATCACACCGTAGTGAGTGCGGCCCACCTTGAATCCCTCGACATCACGCAATTCGGCCAAGCTCCTAGTCTTCAATTCGGCCAATGGAGGCGAGGTCCAGTATCCGTCTTCGTCGGCATACACATGTGAGTTGACAGGTGGGACGTCAGGCTTAGCTGAAGTTGGGCTTTTAACAGGAGCAGAAACAGTTTCCACCTTTTGGCTCACTGTTGTTTCCGCTTCCTTCTTGTTCTCCAATGATACCGGTTGTTGGTCAAACGCAAAGGTCACCTGCTTGCTTGGCGAATAGTTAGATTTACCATTTGCCAACAACTTAGTTGTCGAGTCTTGAGACTTCTCCAAAACCAACTTTTTGAAGTTGGACTTGGGAGAAAAAATATCAGAAGCCATGATGGCAGCATCGGTTTGTGCAGAGAAAACACCTTCATTCTTCGTGGTCTGCACATCTCTCACGACGATTGCGGTTTCTTCTTTAGGTTTAGGCATGGCACTCAAGCGGAACAATGGCCCAATCTGTTTGATACTTCCAATCGAAACAGCCTTCTTGTACTCTTTGTTGACTGGGAATGCCTTTGAAGTTGGTCTTCGCTGCTGCTGTTGTGTTCCAGTGATACTTTGGAATAATGGGTTTGCGCCATATGGGTTCTGTGAGTTGATGTTGGCTAACGATTGCTGCAGCTGTTGCTGACTCTGCAAAAGTTGGGTTTGCTGGTTGTTGATTGTGTTGTTGTTGGAGTTCCCGAAAATGGAGCCACCAGCATTGTTGTTGCTGTTGAACCCAGCATTTGTGTTGGTGGAGTTGTTCGTGTTGTTACCTAAGATTCCAGAACCAGAACCGAGGTTGAGACCAGTGGCGGACTTGCCAAATAATCCACCTGTTGTCGACTGAGTGTTGTTGCCACCAAAAAGACCTCCGCTGGTGCTGCCCGCGTTGTTGTTTCCAAACATACTGCCAGAATTGGATGTGCTGTTGAACATCCCATTTGCTGGCTTACTACCAAAAATGCCACCAGTGTTGTTGTTTGCGTTGTTACCGCCAAAACCAGTGCTGTTGGTCGCTTGGCTGTTGTTGCCAAAGAGTCCACCACCTGTTGCAGGGGCCTTGTTACCAAAGATCCCTCCTCCGGTGTTGTTGGAGTTGTTTGCACCAAACGCTCCTGTGCTTTGGGCGTTGCCAGTAAGCAAACCTCCGGTTGCTGGTTTGCCAAAAAGCCCTCCGCTATTGTTGTTATTGTTGTTGTTACCAAAGATACCTCCACTTGTGTTGGTCGAGTTGTTATTGGATCCAAACATATTGGAGGAATTGTTGTTGTTGCCAAAGAGTCCATTGGCAGGTTTATTAGCACCAAATGTATTGTTGTTGTTGTTGTTGCCAAACATACTGTTCGTGTTGCTGCCAAATGCATTGGTGGTATTGTTAGAATTGTTGTTGCTAAAGACACTATTGGAGTTAGTATTACTCCCGAAAAGACTTCCACTGTTGTTGTTCTGTCCAAAGGGTGAATTGTTGTTGTTGTTTTGACCAAATGTCCCAGCCGAGTTGTTGTTCTGACCAAATGGCGAGGAGTTGTTGTTCTGGCCAAACAGTCCAGACGCATTGTTATTGCCAAATGCAGAGTTGGTCAGGCCAAATCCTCCAGCAGTGTTGTTCGATCCAAACGCGTTGCCCGAAGTTCCAAACGCTGAAGTCTTGTTTGCTCCAAATGCATTGTTGTTGTTGTTGTTGTTGCCAAAAGCACTTCCACTCGAGCCAAAACCACCACCCCCAGTGTTCAGACCAAATGGAGAGCTGTTGTTTTGGCCAAATGCATTCGTTGTGTTGTTCTGAGCTCCAAATGGAGAGGTGTTCAGCCCAAATGCTCCAGCAGTGTTGTTGTTCTGGCCAAATGGTGAGGAGTTATTGTTGTTGTTCTGCCCAAACAGCCCAAAAGTGTTGCTTGCATTGTTGCCAACTCCAAAACCACTACCTGTGGTACTACCTCCAAACCCAGTTCCAGTGGTAGAGCCAGTATTTCCATTGCCAAAACGACGTCCCTGCTCGTAGTCCTTCAATCTCAATTCCTCAAAGGAAAAGTTCTTGTACTCTGGCATGGACGAGATGTTCTGGAAGTATGTTGTCACACCAGATCCGTCCTTGTCGCTAGTCTGGGTGTACGGTTTAAGTGCGGTACCGTTGTTTTGCTTGATGGCGTCTGCAGAGACGCCACCAAATGCACCGGACGTAGCATTGGCTGTGCCAAATGGACTCACGTTGTTGTTGTTTGGCGAGCCAAAGGCCCCCGTAGTCGCACTTCCGAACGCAGACTTGTTTGCACCACCAAAAATGCCAGCATTGCCTGAATTAGAGCCAAAACTCGTGTTGTTGTTGGCACCGCCAAACCCGGATGCGCCGCTGGTTGCCGCACCGAAGGGCGAGGCATTGTTCGTCGTGGTGTTGTTAGCACTGCCAAATAAATTGGAATTGGTAGTGCTAGCATTGTTGTTGGAAGCACCAAACGCCCCGCCAAATCCTGTCGAAGTGTTGTTGTTATTGTTGTTCTGGCTTCCAAAAAGACCGCCAGAGTTAGAAGACCCTGCGCCAAATGGTGAGGTGTTGTTGCCAAACCCTCCAAAGCCTGAAGTGGACCTACCAAACATTGAAAAGGGGGGATTGATAGGGTTAGATTGACCAGTAAAATTTTGCTTTAGAAAAATGTGTTTATATATGGGGCGTGTGAAGGCAAAAAATCAGTCATTCAATTTGTTAGTGGTTTTACTTTACGAATTACATTTGGTTTACGAGGCTCTTACGTGAGTGTAATCGATACTATCTGGAGGATGTAGTGATGTTTGAAGGCAATAGATGGTTTAAATCTGGAGATTTCGTTTTGCTTATTCTAACACAAACAGAATTTATAAAATTTTGCACCCAAATTCGAAAAATTATGAGAATGGATTCCGCTTCACGATAAGTTGGGTCTTCTATTTTATCAGAAAACCGACAAAAGGAAGTTGTTTAGAGACACATATAGAAGTATTCCGGCATTTGTGAATGAAAGTTTACATGTTAATTGCAGGATATTAGAAATAATGAATAATGCAAATGCTTCATTAATTCATGATTTAGTGTATCACAGAAGGTCAATTTAAGTTCGAGAGTTCAAAGGAGTCGATATGGAATCTGTAGTGATAAACTACACTTTTATGCCTTTCATGCCACAACTTCAGTACAAGTTTGATCAAACTTGGGTTCACCTTTCTTAGAAACTGAGATAAACTCTACCTTCTAAATGTGAAATTTTCCACTTTGGGATGCCGTTTTGCAGTTACGATAGTTGATTTCAGATACCCAAAATTTAGAAAGTTACAATTCGTTTCCAGTTTCAATTCGATGGGGGTACGAGAGAGTACAAATACTCATACCAAAGATGAAAGATAGTAGAATACCCACAGAATAACTTCCAAGCTATTTTATATCTACATCACTCGAATGCCGTAAAATGAAAGAGAAAAACACTCCTACTGAACCTCAACCAATTTTCTTGAAATTCACGAATACACGGCTATAAAAATTCCATCAATTTTCTTTCAACTGATTTCGCAGAAAGAACTTTCACAATCTTGAACTTGTCTTAAAATCCAAATCACATAAAAACCAACAACGTCCTATCATACAGATCACTTCTTCTGCTTCTTTATCTGCTTTTTAGAAACCAAATCAGTCACATCCCCCTCTCTCTTTGCCTTCCCCTTCCCCTTTGCAGTTTTCGTGGTTTTCTTCTCAAACTTTTTCAAGTGTTCCTCCCTCTCCTTCGATCCCAACAGAGACAACTCATCCTTCTTTTCAACGTACTCCGCATCATCAATCTTCCTATCCTGCAACCACTCCAACAATTTGATCTCTTCTCCATAAACACTATCGTCCTTCTCTACCGGAGTCTCCAACACAATAGGCAAACCATGGAGAAATGGTGAGTTTGCAATCTTTCTGAAAACATCCAAACCCAAGAATCCGTAGCCCAATTTCTGGTGTAAATCTCTGTTCGCACCCAAAGGAGCCTTTGAATCGTTCAAGTGGATCGCAGACAAGTACTTCAATCCTACAATTTGATCAAACTCCTTCCAGAACTCGTCAAACTTTTCGTCGGTGGAAATGTCGTATCCAGCAGCAAAAGTATGGCATGTGTCGACACAGACTCCTACACGCGATTTGTCCTCCACCAAGTCAATCACGTCTCTGATGTCTTGCAAGTTAGACCCAATCAAGTTACCATGCCCCGCCATATTTTCAATGACAATCTTAACAAATTCTGTTTCCTCTACTGCTTTGTTTATGTTCTTGGCTAACCTTTTCAATGCCTCATCGTGGTCAGAGTCCAAACTTGAGCCTGGGTGGAAGTTGTACAAGCCAATGTCCAAGCGCTCGCATCTCTTCAAGTCGTCCAAGAAGGAACCGTATGCCTTTTCTTCCTTTTCAGGGTCTGGGTTGCCCAAGTTAATAAAGTATGAGCCGTGGGGTAAGATATCGGTGCGAGGGTTGTAGCCGTATTTCTCGCACAATTCTTTGAATTTGCTCACTTCATCCTCAGGGAACTGAGGAGATACCCATTTGCGTGGCGATTTGAGGAAGAGGGCAAAACTATTCGCCCCAATGTCCATGGCGTTGGTGACCGCGTTGGACACTCCGCCTGACATCCCCACATGGGCTCCAAATTTGTAGGGGCAGGAGTTGATTCGAGAGTATTTGAACGCTGCTGGTTCTTTTATTTTCTTTCTAGGGGAGTTAGTTTGGTTTAGGGAATGATTGGTAGTACTTACGGTTTTGGAGGCATGGTTTTATGGGGAATGAATTTTTCAGTTGAATTTTGCGGAGGAATTTTGGGTAGAATGGATTAGGAGCAAAGAAGGAAGGGACTTAGATTGCTCAAGGAAGGGTGTGTCAAGAATGAACTGCAAAGGAGGAGCCATTAATTGGAATAGAGATAAGAATACATGATCGAATTGAGTGTGAAAGAACTACAACGAGGAGAGGTAGATTGTTAGGTGGGGGGTGCTGGTAGACCTGTGGTACTCTACAGCCACGACAGTATCACTACCGGAATAAAGTCTTCCTAATTTTGGGCAACACGGATCTACAGTACTGGAGGGAATCAATAACAACGTAAAGTAGGCACATTCAGACGAGACTAATACAGGTGAAGGTTATAGGAAGATCAAAGATGTCTACAACGAGGAAACGTGATTTGAAATGTAGTTATTTCTTTAGTTAATACCAGAACTGCCTATTCGCTAATCTCTAGTACCCATCATAGTCAAAGTTGTGTAAGGTTTCGGTTTTACAGAACAGTTGGTTCAAAAAATTTGATTCTTTCAATAAGTCCGGTGAGTACTTTGGAATCGGACAGCCTCAAAGAAGGACACTTACTTTCTGCAGAATATGCATAGTAATTTATTAGAATAACGTCAGTTCTGAAACGGGAGTGAGATCATGTAGTAAAACGTGAGTTCCTTAAAATGGACAAACGACTAAGCACGTCGTTTTGACCTGATTCTAGTTGTGGTCTATACTGACAAATAGTCAATTGAACTGTAATAATAAATTTTAATGCCCAGATTTGCAGCCACAGGTTAAAAGTGCATAAAAATTACAGAGTGAAGGATGCATTGGATAACATCACCTTCTTATCTAACTGACAATTCAAGTAGAATGAAACCTTAAACTGCAGAATCCAAAGACAGTGCAATATACCTGAGGTATGTTGACATAAGTCCGTTATTACGCAATGGGAACTAATTACTTATGACCTGATGATATTTTCAAGTGACCTGATGACAGTTATAATTGCAAGTTGCGGAGGATTAGTACTTTCTGAGGAAAGCGAATAATATTTTAAGTGTATTGAGCGCACGATTTTGAAATCAAATCATTTCTAAGAGTTGACAGTATGTTCACTGAAATGTTCATTAGGTTGTGAGTCCCACCCAAAGCTCGGACGACTCGGTTGCCATACTCCAAACGCAGTGAGAAGTGGTTGTCCAGTACTGACAAGATTGCATGCAATGTCACTCATTTGTTCAGACTTTCTAGTCACGTAACAATATCTTGATTTCCCTTTCCAAGCACGGCTTACTTTTGCCAACCCGCAAATACAAGCTCTACAAGTACTACCCATTTCAAAGCCTATTTCTTCTCACCCAAGTCTCTTTCAACTTCCGTTAACCCCGTCAACCCCGTCAACCTATCTAACCTACTCTCAACTAAAATTCGCAGCCAAATCTGACTACTTGACTCGGACCTATCGCTCCTTCCTTCGCGTGACATTAAACCTTGACACAACACCAGTGCCCACAATCACACAACTGCCACCTCACTCATCAGCATATCAAAACAGCTCCTGCCACCCCACACCAAAACTCTCCATCCTCCACCTTCTAAAACCCCAACACTTAAACTCTCAGGCATCAATACCCACCAACTCCAACCAACCTTATTTCCTAAACCATCCTCTTAGTGTCATCTAAATATAACCCAATCACATCATAATGAACCACACTAAAATGTCCCCACACCCCAGATCCAAGCACTTAAGCCGCCGATTCATCCAGCCACCTCTTGTTTCTTCTCATGCTTACACTACAAACCCCCTTGTCTCTGGTATATATACTGGGCACTCCCCTGATCATCTCATCGGCATTACATAAGTTCCTTTTTTTCTCACTCCATAACGGCTGAAGATATCAAAAAAGTGTGGATTAAAAAAATTGCAGAACGAGAGCTTGAACATGTCAGTGGCAGGCGGAGTGTTACGAACCGTGCAAACGTACGCAGCCGCGTTCTTTGTGCCTACGACCAGCCTTGAGGGCTCGCAGAAGTGGATTCTTGGCCTCATCAACTTGGCGTCGGTGGTGGTGTTTTGGGTTAGCTCGAGCTTTTTGGTGAATGGGATGGTCGAAGACGACAGCTACAGAAAACCGTTTTTCATAACATACGTCAACACCGGGTGCTTCTGCTTCTACTTGATACCCTACTTGAGGTACGAGGAGTTGAGTGTTTCCGACTTTTTGCGCGAGTTGCGCATATCGTACTACAAGGCGAAGGAACAGCTGCGGAAGCGCGACCAGGAGAGCTTGAAACACGGGTACAGTTCGATCGACAACTTGACGGACTTGCAGATCACAGAGGAGGCGGAGGTGGGTATTGAAGAGGACGTGATTGGGCCGGAGGACGACGAGTTCATCAGCATCTACGAGACGGTGGTGTTGTCGCTCAAGTTCATAGTGTTGTGGTTTTCGGCCAACTTGGTGACCAACGCGTCGTTGTCGTACACGTCGGTGGCGTCGCAGACGATCTTGTCGTCGACGTCGTCGTTTTTCACGTTGATTGTCGGGTACTTGTACGCCATCGAGAAGATCAACCGCAACAAGATCTTGGGCATATTGTTGAGTTTCGCGGGGGTGCTTATTGTGACGGAGATCGACACGTCGGACACGCCCACGAACGAGCCGGGATCGGGCAGCTCGCTCCTCGTGTTGACGGGCAACGTGCTTGCGTTGGCCGGCGCCTTCATCTACGGGCTCTACACCATCTTGCTCAAGTTCGAGATCACGATCCCCACGGTGGGCGGCCCGCAGAGGGAAAAGCAGTTGAACACGCACTTGTTCTTTGGGTTTGTCGGCGTGTGGTGCCTCGTGTTCTTGTGGCCGTGCTTGATCGGCCTCGACATTGTCGGCTGGGAGAAGTTCGAGTTGCCCAGCACCAAGGGGGTGACCATGTTGTTGCTTGTCAACGCGTTGATCACGTTCATCAGCGACTTTTGCTGGTGCAAGGCGGTCTTGCTCACCAGCCCGTTGACCGTGACCGTGGGGCTCTCCATGACCATTCCGTTGGCCATGATGGGCGACTGGTTCATCAAAGGGTTTGTGGTGGACTGGTGGTACTTGTTTGGTGCGGTCATCGTGACTTTGGGGTTCTTTATCATTAACAAGGATGAAAAGGATGATTTTGTGAGCGACGAAGAATAGATATAGAGCCACATTAAAGATTACAGCCGGCATTCTAAGGGTAGAATAGGATGTGATATTCAAGAAAAGGGTAGAAATAGGATGCGATATTCATAGCGGGCTGAGGGTAGTTGCGATGTGGTGTACGTATTGATAGGGTATCAGTGTATACATTATAATAAAGCAACAGGAAGATTGAAGATTTACGATGAAAAGATCTTGATTATTGAAGATTATTTTACGACTAATAGAAAAGATTAAGATCTGAACCTTGTGATAGTGTAGCGATAGCTTTTAGTTTGTCTTACTCCTTATATATTGGCATTTTAACATTTACAACCCTAACACACCTCGAAAAACGAATTCATCTTCTCTCAAGATTTTCGCATTCTCACCTGTTACTTTACCTAGTTACACGTTTTCACTCTATTTCTAATTTCCAAAAGTTCGGTCCATTGTGAGTTTCCATACATTCTGTCGCTTATCCTTCAAATTTCTTCGCTTTCCTAACCACCTATTCACACGTTTCATTTTCATTTCTTGTTCATTTCAATCTCATTTCAATCATACCTTACTTAAACTTCGACAACATCATCGTCCCACCAGTTCGCTTCATCCACCACCCTACCTCACCACCTAAACCATTAATCTTTGTTCGCTTAACTTCGCTACTCTTCCTGGAAAAACAAAACCAATGCTTCCCTTCCTCGCGCTATCCCTACTCATCTCAGTAGCCCTAGCCAACCAATTGGCGGTAGTCAACCTAATTGCAGAGTCGTTGAAGTACCCCCAGCTGGTAATCCCCATCACAAATGGCAACCTTTCGCTCGTTGTAGGTCCCCGTTCCTACTGGACCTTGATCACCTTCACGCTGACGGATCAAAAACACGCATGCACCGCATGCGCGGACTTGCCCCAGATCGTCGGCAAAGCCCTGGAGAAGTGGTGGGGCGAGTACACGCCCAACCAGAAGCAGTTGTTCTTCCTCAACGTGGACATTGTGGACCGCTCCAACATTGTGTTGTTCGAGACGGTCGGGTTTGAGACGGTGCCGCACATCTGGTTGGTGCCGCCCAACACCACGTACGACGCGAACGACCCGAGTGCAGAGCACAAGTTCCTCACCGACCTGCACTACTTGTTCAAGGTGCCGGTGGCCACGTTGCAGGAGCAGAAGGCCGAGTTTGCGCGTTTTCTCGCGGAGTTGATGAACGAGCGCGCAGCCGTGCACAACGAGGACCAAAGCAGCAAATTCATCAAGACCTTCGGGGTCACCTTCTTGATCATCATGATCCTCAAGAAGCGCGGGCCCCTGTTTGTGAAAAGCTTCCACAGAAAGTACCTTGCGGCTGCGCTTTTCATTGGTCTCACCTTAGTTTTTGTCAGTGGGTACGCGTTCACCACGTCTGAAGGTGTGCCGTTTCTCGCGAAAAACGACAAGGGAGAGCAGATCTACATTAGTGGTGGCCAGTACTACCAGTTTGGCGTAGAAATCGTAATTGTCAGTGTAAACTACTTGCTTTTGGCGGTGTCCTTGGTACTGCTTGTGTGGGTGGGGGCATACAAGCCGAGCGAGAACGGGTTCATTAAGAGTGAGCAGGTGAGGTGTGCGTTGGTGTTGGTGAATAGCGCGGTACTTTACTTGTTGTACAGTTTATTGACGAGCATAGTTCTTAGAAAGGACCATGGGTATCCATATGGGTTTACAAAGTTAATTTAATAGAAATTAAATTTTTCAGTATGAAGAGACAAGTAGAGAGTGCGCCTGGAAAGGTGATGATTACTGATTTTTTCAAGCGGGCGAAGGTGGAGAGTGAAAAGCCTAGGGGGAGGAAGAGAGTGGATGGTTCGAAATTGAGGAATGTTTCGAAAAGTTTGGAGTCAGACGTGTCAATTGAGTTGAAGACAAAAGAGCTGAAATCGGAGGTGTCGAAAGAACTGAAGGAAGACGTGTCAAAGAAGAAAGATGTTCTGAAAGACTTGAAGGTAGACGTGGTAAATGAATTGAAGGTAGACTCGTCAGATGAACGGAAGGCAGACGTGACAAATGAGTTCAAGGTAGACGTGATAAATGAACTGAAGGTAGCGGTGGCAAATGAGTTGAAGGCAGACACAAATGAACTGAAGAACGACGTGACAAAAGAATTGAAGGAAGGTACAATTGATCTGAAATCAGATGTGACAAATGAACTCAAGTCAGACGTCTCAGAGAAACAACAGATACCAAAAGTATCTAAATCAGAATTGCCTAACCAACTGGAAAACAAAAACTCAACAGACTACCAATACTTATGTTCCAAATACAACTTTGACAAATCAAAATGGATCCAATCCCTCTCACAAGAAGAAAAAACCCTCCTCCAACTCGAAATAAACCACCTCCACATCTCATGGCTCATTTTCCTCCACAAAGAACTCACCAAACTGTATTTTCTCAACCTCAAACGGTTCCTCGCAGCAGAAAGCTCTGCCAAAACCGTGTTTCCTCCTCCCCATCTCATCTACTCGTGGTCGCACTACACACCTCTCCCACAGGTCAAGTGCCTAGTGATGGGGCAGGACCCCTACCACAACCACAACCAGGCACACGGGCTCGCTTTCTCTGTCTTGGAACCCACCAAACCACCTCCCTCGTTGGTCAACATCTACAAGGCGCTCGCCATCGACTACCCGCAATTTGAGGCACCCAACAGGAAGGGTGGCCCCGGAGGGGGAAACTTGGCCGCGTGGGCGCTGCGTGGCGTGCTCATGCTCAACGCGTGCCTCACCGTAGAGGCACACAAGGCCAACAGCCACCAGAACCGCGGCTGGGAAACCTTCACAGAGCAGATTATACGCGTTGCGCTCGAGCACCATAAAAAAGACGGGCTAGTAATAATGGCGTGGGGGTCTCCTGCGCAAAAGAGAATTGGCAAGTTCAGTGCCATGTTACGCAGCACCAGCAAGATCTGTGTCATCCAGTCGGTGCATCCGTCGCCGCTCTCTGCACACAGAGGCTTCTTCACCCTGAACGTGTTCAGAAAGTGCAACGACTGGTTGGTTTCCATCGACAGGGACAAGATTGACTGGGCCCTCGTAGATAACAATACTGTGATGTAATAACTGCAAAAAGCGCTTGGGGCCATTGTGCGTTTGTGTCACGTGACGAGATCTATGGAGCGAGCGCTGTTTCTGTCGACGAAGAGGGGGAGGGGCCGCGCTGTGCTGCCCCAGTGCTGGAGCAGCAGCCTGGGACAAGCGCCAGCGCAACAGCAGCCCGAAATCCCGGGCCAAAAAAAAAGTGGACCACCCCCCTCTGCTACACGTTAATTTTCACCTCTGCTGCATTTTTTCGCATTAACTCGGTATTTTATTTGTTTTTCTTTGCAGAGACTATATGGCTTTTTCTTTTTTTCTTTAGATATCCACTTCTTTTTGAATTTTAGGGAAGGTAGTTTCAGTCCATTGTAACCAGAAGATAGGTTTGCCAGAACGCACACGTGTGAAGAGACAGAACATTTATTGCAGACGAACGACAGCACAGACGCCAACTGACGCAATTCGCAACCGTTTTTTCACAGCCAAATATATATTTTGCAACAGCTTAGAATGCCCGATCTGCGCCGTAAACCAGGTCGACCACCAAGAGCGGCAGCACAGAAGAATAGCAGGCCCAGCACCGCCAATCAATCAAGAGGCGCCCTGAACACCAATGGGCGCAGAAGCTCCACGCGCTTGAAGGAGCGCGGCCCTCGCAAATCACAGGTGGTGATATCGCTGGACAGCGACAGCGACAGCGATGCCCAATCCGCCAGCGACGCCAGCCACGACGTTATTAGTGTCGACGACGCCGAAAGCGATGCAAAAAGCGCTTCGGAAACTGAAATTGAACGGCGTGATACAAAACCTCCGCCGGTCGTGATATCTGTAGACGAAACCAGCTCCAGTGACTCTGAGTCTGAAATTGAAGAGATTCCTGTCAAGGTGAGCGCGGAAACAAGAAAACGGTACTTGCTCACTGCCGACCCCAAAACCACGAAACTGAGGGAGGGCGACGACTCCACCAAGCGGTTCAAGTACTTGTTGGGCTTGACGCCGCTTTTCCGGCACTTTATTGACCTTGGTGCGCTGAAGGACCCCGAGTTCAAGAAGAAGATTAGGGAAATCGACTCCAAGTTGTCGTTCCAGCAGCAGCTGCCTAAGAAAAAGGGCAGGCGTAGAAAAACAGAGAAGGAAGAGGACGCGGAATTGTTGCACGACGAGGTGGAGGAGGACGACGTGCCTCCCACAGTTTTAACCGAGTCTCCATCCTACGTTCAAGAAGGAACCTTGAGAGAATACCAGGTCCAAGGCTTGAACTGGTTGATTTCTCTCTACGAAAACAGACTCAGTGGAATTTTGGCAGATGAAATGGGTTTGGGTAAAACCTTGCAAACAATCTCCTTCTTGGGGTACTTGAGGTACGTGAAGGATGTGCGCGGGCCTTTCATTGTCATAGTCCCAAAATCCACCTTGGACAACTGGAGAAGAGAGTTCTCCAAGTGGACTCCAGAGGTCAATGTTGTTGTTTTGCAGGGGCCCAAGGATGACCGTCAGAAAATCATCCACGACAAATTACTCTCGTGCGACTTTGACGTGTTGATCACTTCGTTCGAAATGGTCATCCGCGAAAAGTCCCAGTTGAAGAAGTTCAGGTGGGAGTACATCATTGTCGATGAGGCCCACCGTATAAAAAACGAAGACAGCTCCTTGTCGCAGATTATAAGACTTTTCTACCTGAGAAACAGGTTGTTGATCACGGGTACCCCCTTACAGAACAACTTGCACGAATTGTGGGCCTTGCTCAACTTTTTGTTGCCCGATGTGTTTGGGGATTCGGAACTTTTCAACGACTGGTTCAACAAGGAAGCAGGGGAAGAGGGTAATAAAGACCAAGACAAGGTGGTGCTGCAGTTGCACCAGCTCCTCAGCCCGTTCCTTTTGAGAAGAGTCAAGATCGACGTCGAAAAGTCCTTGCTTCCGAAGATTGAAACAAACGTTTACATTGGTATGACAGACATGCAAATTGACTGGTACAAAAAACTCTTGGAGAAAGATATCGATGCCGTGAACGGTGTCGTGGGTAAGCGTGAAGGAAAAACTCGATTGCTCAACATCGTCATGCAGTTGAGAAAATGCTGCAACCATCCATATTTATTCGACGGCGCCGAACCGGGCCCTCCTTACACCACAGATGAGCACTTGGTCTATAATTCCGGTAAAATGATCATCTTAGACAAGATGTTACAGAAGTTCAAAAAAGACGGCTCTCGTGTTCTTATCTTCTCGCAGATGTCTAGATTGCTCGACATCTTAGAAGACTATTGCTACTTAAGGGACTATGAGTACTGTAGAATTGACGGCTCCACTTCCCACGAAGACAGAATTGAGGCTATTGACGATTATAACGCTCCAGACTCTGACAAGTTTATTTTCTTGTTGACCACCAGAGCAGGTGGTCTTGGTATCAACTTGACCACCGCAGACATTGTCATCCTTTTGGACTCTGACTGGAACCCACAAGCCGATTTACAGGCGATGGATAGGGCCCATAGAATTGGCCAAAAGAAGCAAGTAAAGGTGTACAGATTTGTCACCGAAAATGCCATTGAAGAGAAGGTTTTGGAGAGAGCCGCACAAAAGTTAAGATTGGACCAGTTGGTCATCCAACAGGGACGGCACTTGAACTCGGCTGCCAACAGCAACGGAAACAGCACCAACATCGGCAACTCGAAGGACGATTTGATTGGAATGATTCAACATGGTGCTAAAAAGGTATTTGAGTCCACCAAAGGAGGCAAAAATACAATGTTGGACGACGATATCGACGCCATTTTGAAAAG
Organism: Kodamaea sagamina; assembly: GCA_030556545.1. Classification (NCBI taxonomy): domain Eukaryota; kingdom Fungi; phylum Ascomycota; class Pichiomycetes; order Serinales; family Debaryomycetaceae; genus Kodamaea; species Kodamaea sagamina. The sequence goes on from JAKTUG010000057.1 coordinate 24,068, forward strand.
AGGTGCTGAGAAAACAGCCACATTGAACGAAAAGTTCAATAAGTTGGGTCTTGACGACGTGCAAAACTTTACCTTTGACAATTCGGCGTATGAGTGGAACGGCAAGAATTTTGCTAAAAGAGATAACCCATTCGATGAGTTGACAAATGAGGGAAGAAACGGCTTTTCGTGGATTAACCCTTCCAAGAGAGAGAGGAAGGAGTTGACGTATTCTGTCGACAACTATTACAAAGACGTATTAAAAATCCCTGCCACTCAAAAATCAAACAGCAAAAACGTCTTGAATAAGCCGAGGGCTCCCAAGTTGTACAATATACAAGACCACCAGTTCTTCCCAGATGAATTGCCCGACTTATTGGAAAGAGAGCAGTTGGCCTTCAAACAAGAAATTGGATACAAGTTCTCTCTCTACGATTTCGGTGACAGTGATGACGAGTTCTTAGTTGATGAGCTTAAGAGTGATGTATCAAGAGAAGAAAGAAGGAAAGTTGAGCAGGAGAGAGTTGACACCGTCATTCCGTTAACTGAGGAAGAAAAGGAATTGAAGAAGACTTTGCTTGAGCAGAGTTTCTACAACTGGTCAAGACGTGATTTCACAAACTTAATCCATGCTATTGCAAAGTTTGGGAAGGACGAGTACGAAAAGATTGCCGAAGCAATGGGAAACAAGTCCAAAGAAGAGGTAGAGAGATACCTGAAGGAATTCTGGGTGTCGTATCAGAAGATTGAGGGTTATGACAAGTACTTGTCCCAAATTGAAGCTAGTGAGAAGAAGCTGGCAAAACTTTTGAACCAACAAAAGCTTTTGAACAGGAAGATGGAAAACTTGAAAGACCCATTGGAAGAGTTGAAAATTCAGTATCCTCCAAACAACTCCAAGAGAGTGTATTCTAAGGCCGAGGATAGGTTCATATTGTGTTGCGTTCACAAATTTGGTCTCTTCCATGAAGACTTGTACGAGAAAATCAAAGAAGAAATCATCTCCAGTGACTTGTTCAAGTTCGACTGGTACGTGTTATCCAGATCCCCTCAAGAATTGGGCAGAAGAGTAAACACCTTACTTTTAGCAATTACAAAGGAAATGGAGGGGCCAAACAAGAAGAGGGCCAAAGAGGTTGGCTCGAACTCAACTACCAGACCGGGCTCAATAGAACCTGGGAGTTTCAAATCGGAACCTCCTCACACTCCAGCTGCAACACCAACACCAACAAAGCGCAACACCCAAGACGAAACACCAATACCACTAAAGAAACAAAAAGTATAACCCCATTGTACACTAGAAAAGATTAATTAACGGTGTTTTATACTTATTGTATTAGTAAACGTACCTTTATATGTAATATACAGCTTCATGAGTAAAGTAATAAAACAAGTATGAGAAATAATATACAGATTAGCTTTCCGCTTTCAAACTCTCGGCAGTTGATTCGCCGGGAATGGGGGTTGCTGAAGTAGAATTGGACGACGAACTAGGCGTTGTTTCTTGAGTTCCCAAATATTGCGCCAAGATCCCCTCTTGAACAGTTGAGATATAGTATGGGACACTACTGCTGGTCCAACTTACAGAGAGCTCATCACTCTGGTGTTTTTCAACCTTTAACCGATCGAAAATCGAATCTCCCGTAGCTCTATAACGAGGTCTAATGAAGTTTCTCAAGCTGATAATTTTAGTGCCTGGTCTCAATCCATACAATAATTTACCGACAGCTGTATTAAGGTTGACATCAAACAAGTAGTTGTTGACTATGAAAACATCGCAATCGAGAACGACATCTCTAACCAGTGGGTTGTCAACGAAACTTTGCAGTAATGCAAATTCTAAGTTCATTTGTTGTAAGCCAAACAATGCCAAGTGCTTTTTTAGAAGACCCTGTTGTAATTTAGTCAAATTAGAAGCATGTTCCATGAGTTCACAACCACCACTTACGCTAGCACCGAACTCTAGTGACGCTTGGAAAGTGGTGTTGCCCACCCCAGAGCCCAAATCATAAAACTTTTGGCTTGGTAACATGTTAACTTTATGCAACACTTCACTTGTGAACGAAGGTAACAATTCTCCATACACTTCTGCGGTGAAAGCACGATAATCTCTTAATTTTCTAGACGAAGTTGACACGATTCTGGAGTACGCTCTAAGTAGTATTTGGTGCATCGCAAACCTGGAAACCGAGGTTTTCTCTTTTAATCGAGCAAAAAATGCAGCATTGAAGTCTATTGGTCTTTCAATTTTTTCGACACATGAGTTGGTTGAGCTATTCTTAACTACTCTAAATTTTGGACTAGCGGGCTCTCGGGTGAACTCTTGAAAGAACAAGTCCAACTTGAGGTCATCAATAGTCGGGACTCTCCTTTCAATGGAAGTCAAGTAGTCTCTCACTTGAGAGTTTATGTCTGATTTTCCAGACTTTCTAATATTTTCAACACTCACGGTGTTTGGAGATAAGTATAACATCAATTCATTCCAAGAATCAATAATGAACATAAATTCACTGAAATCGTTCTCTTCAATGGCTGCATCAAGTTTTGCACAGTAATCTTCTTGAACAATCTTCATGAGTTGCGGAGAGTGCGAAAAGTAAAGTGCAAAGTGTATCAGCATAAGCTTATTGATTTCGTAAACAGGGTCCAACTCGTTGCTTTTGGGCTCTGCTATAATGAACAGCTCCGAATGCTCAGGATAAAGAAGGAATCTTATCTTCACGACATTTAGTGGGTTTAGGCTTCCGTCGGTGGTGAATGGTGGGAACGATATAGGTAAGGAACGATAGTTTTTCATGTGGGTAGAAACAATGTTAAAAGCCAAGTCATCTTCGTGCACATGATTATCGTCCAAGCTTGTTATTATGTCGAAAGAAGTTTCCATCGTTGCTAGCGGCAATTCAACGAAATTTAGTTCTGGGATGGTTGCGTTTTCCTTGTAGAAGCTGTTCACATACAAGGATCTACCATGAAGAGGGATCAAGGTGTCACTATCAAGACCATCAGGAGAGAATGGGTTTGTGTTTTCCTCTGAGGGAGTCGGCGGCAGTGGTGTCTCTTGTAAATCTTGTAAGTCCTCCTCGATTTGCTTTTTGGTTGCCTGATTCGCTTTCTTGGCTGTCACCTTAGTTGAGAGGTCCGCCAAAGCTTCGATTAGCACTTTTGTTGTGGTAGACTCTACAAACGTTGAAGTTTTCTCAACATGAATACATGTTTTCCCAGACTCAGTTTCAAATTCAACCTTAAGATCGTTCGGTATCTTGGATTTGGATTGTTTTGATGTGGTGGACTTGGGTTTTGATATGGTGGACTCGGTTGACTTAAGTTCAACGGAAGTTCCAACGGCCTTCTCGGCATAAGAAAAGTCAACTCTTCTTCGCTTTCTACCCAATTCAACCTGTCTTCTATCCCCCAGCACTGATTGGAAATGAACAGCACTAGCAAGAAGATCATCCAAGTACGAGTATTTAGCTTTTGTTTTAGTCACTTTCTTGGCAAGTTTTCTCTCTTCTTGTCTTCTCCTTTTGTTCTCCTTCTCCTTCAATCTAGATTCCTTCTCCTTCAATCTGGATTCCTTCTCCTTCAATCTAGATTCCTTCTCCCTCAATACAGGTTCCTTCTCCTTCAATCTGTATTCAGCTCTTGCAAGTCTCCTTTTTTCACGTCTTTCTAATTCAGCTGACGTCAACTCTGCAGCACCTCTCTTGGCCACCACTTCGGCCTCTCCCCTCTTTATTCTCGAGCGTCTGGAACCGGAACTCTTTTCCAATATTGTCCACTGGGCCTCGTAAAGTAACATTTCTGTCTGGGACTTAAACCCTGATTTTCTAACTGTGACTATCAGAATTTCCTTGGACTTCTCTTCAAGATACGCCAACGATCTGCATGGAATTCCTTCCGCATACTCTTCAAGCGGTTTATTCTTGGATATAGCCTTTTTGATCAAGTTCTTTTCGTTCCTTGAAAGTGATTGGTGGTCTAACTCATATAAGTATCGTATTTTAGATGAAAGCACCGCCAATGGGATTTCAGGGAAGGTCTCTTTCAAAAATGGTGCAGATAGATCCACAGTCACGCATTTGTCAATGTACTCTAAATCTTCGTCATCCAAGTCCTCTAACACGTCTGTATATTTCTCAAGGATGAAGTTTTCAATATCCAGTTGACTTCTGCGCGGGAGGTGCGATACTAAAAAGTGCAAGGATCTGTCTTTGTTTGTCTCTATCAAATCAGATTCTGAAGTGGTCCAGGCGTTTGGCAGGCCCAAAAACAGCCCCGCCAATCTAATACTCTTTTGCAGTTTTTTGGGGCCTATTTCTTCAAACTGTGCTAGGGTAAATGGGTTCTTCTTTTGAAGCTCTGCAATCTCAACCTGTTCCCAGCCTTCAATTGTAGCTGTTTTGTCTGGTGATCCACATTCTACTGCGTCATTTGTTGATGCTCCGCTTGGCTCCAACTGTGTGCTCTTTGGGGAGTTTTCGCCTTCTGTAATCAGTATCGAGTTAATTTCATGCACAATCTGATGCTTTTGGTCACCCAGGCCCTCCTCCTCCTCAATCGAAGCTGCCACGCCCGTTTGCCTTATAGACTTCCAGTCATCTGAGGAATGGTCTGAAGTTTCTGGAGTCAGAGGGTCCTCGGCCAGTGAGAACAATAAATCTACCTGATTGCTCATTGGTTCTATGGTGATCAAAATTGAACAAGTAGTACCACTGCTCGATATACAAATGTCTCAACTTCGTTCCAAATCTCAGAAGGCAAGTTTGAGGTGTTCCAGTTGTCTATTCTTGAATTTAATGTCAAGTGAATTATCAAAACAAAAAAGCGAAATTGTACGCGACTACAAAAATTTCGAGTATCATTTATTCGTTGTTATATGATTTCTTTCAGGGATGTCTATTCCTGCTTTCTTTCATGTCTGTTTCTTTCAGTGAGTTGTCTATCTTGTCTTCATTGTTGAATTATCTCGGTAGCCAGTCACTATATATCTAATTATAACTTACTCGCACGGATCCCATTCAATCTGAACTTGAGCTCCTTCTGAACTTTGGTTTCCGGCTTCCAATCCTCGAATGAGGTGTATAACTCGTTAATCTCGTCATATCCATTCTTCAGGTTGATTTCAATCGACTTCAGCTGTTGGTTGGGCCAGTTCTTCTCTATGTTAAACAAAAGTCCTCTGAGACACCACGGTAATATGAACGGATTCGTCCCAATCTTGCCGATGTTGTACTCCTTGATGTACACCTCGTTGGTAATAGGCACTTTGATTTGTTTTGACTCGTTGATTGTTCCATACGACTTGTTGACAACTAGCGGTGTGGTTTGGCCAGTTGGTAGCTTTTCCAGTTTCTGGGTAGGAGGAATGACGATATCGTCCGTGTCCAACACAAACTTGACACCCAAGTCGTAGACCTTGCCGTCGTTGTACAACTTGGAGTGGCCGCCGCCGGTCATTGTTCCTGCGAGCGAGGTGCTCAACTCCTTGAGCACGTTGTTGTCAAAGAAGCCCAAGTTCTGCAAGTGGCAGCAGAGCGACACGAGCTTCTGGATGAAGAGCGGGGTCAGCGACGAGTGGTCGATGTAGCACGCTCGGTATATGTTTGGGTGGAACACGTGTGAGGCCAAGGCCGAGTATAGCGGCACCAACTGGTCGTTGATCGAGCCAATAAAGCAGATCTTGACGTTGACGTTGACAATCGTCTGTATGGCGTCCTTGTATGCCAACGACTGCTCGCTGTTGAACTTGGTCAACTCGAACAACTCGGCCAAGGAGTCGTGCTCGATGGTGGAGTAGGCCTTCATGAAGAAGGACTTGTCGACGCCGTAGAAGGGTCCGTTGTTGATGCCTGCCATGCCCAAGATGCCGATTCTCTTGTTGATTGCGTTTTTGAGGATGCCCAACTGGATGAGTTTGGCCAACAACATGATGGACACCACGCAGCCCTGGGAGTGTGACGCCACGAATATGAAGTCTGCCTCGTTCAACTCGTCCTGCCACTTGGTCAAGATTTCCGTGAAGAAGTTGATGCGGTCAAAGATCTTGCCTTCTTTTTCGAGTGCGATTTTTTGGATGCTGACGCTATTGGAATCCTCCTCCGTGATCATCTTGTTCTCCACACAGTACCGGATGATAGCCTTTTCCGCCTCGTTGGCGAACTTCAACGACGTGCCCTTGGGTGCGCCGATCAACGGCCGGATCATCTTTGTGGGGAAGAAACCGTGCACACCAATGACCAAAATCCGCTTGATCTTCTGCAATGGCCGGAGTTTCTGCGTAACGAGCTGCGGAGCGCTCTGCAAACTCGCGTACGTCATCTTATGGTTGATGAGCAAGTTGCCCATTTGGTCGTTCGAGATGGAGATGGAGTTGTCGTCATTGTCGTGCGCGTCGTAGTCGGTTTCGTCCTCCGAGTCCACCGTCCTCACATTATACGACTTGTTGTAGTTGGGAAGACACGCTCGTTTGTGCAAGGGTAGTTTCGCCAAGGACCGTCCATATAACTTATAAGTTCTTTCATAGAGGAGGTTGAACTCGCGCTCCACTTTCGACCTATCATCGTCGTCCTTGTAGCTGGTGGTTGTGTCGTCCAAGTTATCCACAACGCTGGTCAACTGCTCGCTGGTGAAGCCCAACTTGGTGGAGAACTGGTGCAAGAAGTTGCGCCAATTTTTGACGTCCATGACGGAGTTGTTCTGGCTGGAGTTGGCGGTGGACGAGTTGCCAAAGAGGGCCGTGGCCAACGACGACGACGACAACGGCGACGACGACGACGCCGACGCCGCGTACGCGTGCGACTGCGGCGGCAAGCACTGCTCCCAGTCCGGCACAATCACGTTTTCGCGCAAGTTCTCGTTCTTGTGCGTGTTGATCTGGTTGAACTGCGACGCCTTGCTGTGCGGCTTGTACAAGACTGCGTCGTCCTGTTGGTTTGCAGATGGTGGCGGTGTCGTGTCCGACTCGTTGGCCCTGTCCACCGCGCCACCACTCTTTGTCATGTCTTGGATGTTCGGTATTGACGGCGTCGTCGACCGCAAAATGCGATTCGACGTGTTTATGGTTTTGTCTTTTTTGTCGTCCTTGGGGTTTCCATTGTTGTTGTTGGTGGTGTTGGTGTTGGTGTTGGTGTTGCTTCCATCTACTTCACTACTCCCATTAGCATTGCTGCCGCCATTGCTCCAAAAGGTCCAGCCTTTCTTCTTGTTTTCGTTTATATGGTCGATCACCTCGTCTTCGTTTTCTGGTGCGTAGTCATGCTCCTCTTCATCGTTGCACTCTTCATTCTCGTTGTCCTCGTGGGAATCGTCGTTGTGTGCTAGTTGGTCGCTCTCTTTGGAGCGGTTTGCCCACGCTAGCCAGTTGGAGGATGCCATTTGTCTTGTAGTAGAGTTTATAGGGCTTTCTTTCCTGGAGACTGTTCTCAGGGAAGTATTATGTTGTGTGGTTGCCTAATTTCCGTGAGACTTCTGTTGTAGAATCACTGTAAAAGGTATTGAATATCAGAGGGGAAAAATGCAACATTTGAGATTGAATGTGATTTTGGTGCGTGGGGTTTTAGGTAAGAATAGCGTAGGAGTGGGAGGAAGGAGGGAGTGAGGAGGCGAGTGCTTCGAGGGACTGCGAGTGTCGGAGCGGGGGAGTAAGGGTGTTTGCGTAGAGATGTGGGTGGTGCGGGTGATGTGGAGTGAGTAGAGGTGTCATGAGTTGAGTAGAGGTGTTATGAGTGATGAAAGTTTTAGTTTGATATGGTCCAGATTTTGATTTGCTTCTGATATTGGTAGGCATTTAGTTGATTTGAGAGGTGGAGATATTTGAGAGGTGATGTTAGTGGGGTAGTGAGTGTGTGGTGAACGATCTAAGAAGTGATCGTACTTTAGACTTTTATTTTGACTCTTAACCTGAGTAATCCAATTCCAAACCGTTCAACATGAACAACTTAACGACCAACATTTTCCACTTTAAATACTCTCGTCCATTAACAACTTCAAAATTCTAAATACTTACACCCAAAAATTCAACAGTACCTGAAAGTTCTACCACCTCTCTTTGGTTACTAAAATCTCATGTATCTCACCCCTCATACAAAGTAGGATCCTTTCCTCCCCAAAGAAGCTCCTCCTTCGAATCTGGCTTATCTAATGCTGTAACAATCTCAGGATCCAAGTCTATCTTGCCCAACTTACCCTCAGGCAAAACACTCAAGTTCTCCTGGATTCTCGCAGCATTGGCAGTCTTCGCCAACACTATAAAACCCTGCAAGTACGACCACTTGAGCAAGATCGCAGCTACACTGATACCAAACTTCTTCGAAATTGCAACCAACTCGGGATCCTCAAACTTAATTCCACGAGTCAAAGGCAAGTACGCCTCAGGCAAAATGTCCTTCTCTGCCAAGTATTTGCGCAACTCAATCTGAGGCAACCAGGGGTGCAACTCGATCTGGTCCACTACTGGCTTGACCAAAAACCCCTCCCAGTTGTACAATTCCTCGAGGTGCTTGACTCCATAGTTGGACACCCCAATAGCCTTGACGTTCAATACACTGTTGTTAGGGTCGAGAACAAAGTCCTGCAACGCCTGGTACGTGCCTATTCTTCTTTCCCTGTCGGTCAATGGCGTGTGGATGAGAATCAAATCAACATAGTCGATATACTGTTTGACCTCACTTGCTATTACCTTGACAGCCTTCTTGGTTGACTCGTAGCCTTGATCTGGGGTATCGATCTTGGTGGTGTAGAAGATGTCTTCTCTTTTTGTTTCCGGGTGGTCCTTCAAGTACTTTGCGATCGCTTTCGCAGTTTGGCCTTGGTTTTGGTAGAACACAGCGGTGTCAAAGTGTCTGTAGCCATCCTCCAAGGCACGATACACGAGCTTCTCTGTTTCGTCGCCTTCCAATAAGTACACTCCGAATCCGGCAACGGGAATATGGTTCCCGTTGTTGAGCTTGTACGCCGAGTTTCTGGTCACTTGAATTGCAGAATTGGGCATGGTGTGATTGACTCGATTGGAAAATTGGCGGGGGTGGCAGCTTATATAGCAATGATTGCAAAATCCACAGTAGGTTATATGTAGGACTGCACCGTTCGGGCTTATCGAAAATGACGCAGAGACATAAATGATTGGAGACATTGTCACATTGACACGAAACCTTTTCAATTATGCCTGGAAGAAGAAGGCAGCTCTCCAAGTCCAAGAAGTTCGAAGAACTAGACCCCAATATCGAAGATGAGATCCTAGGAGTGTACAGCGAGTTGATTGACGAGACTACAACCGACTTTTACTTGCAAAGTTTGCCCCAACTACTCAATACTTTGGACATACCTGTGTGTTTCACATATGACATAGTCAAGTGTGTAGAGTACTACTACGAGTTCATGAAGCTGAAGAATATAAAGTTTGACGTGACAAATGTAAAACATTACACAACTATCAACTTAATCAAGATATACACTATTAATACCAGTGGAAGGACTATCGATGAGATTATAGTTATTGTGGATATCGATAAATTATTAGTGAATGTGAACAAGTTAGTCAAGTTCCGCGACCACTACATGCATATTTATGAGAGCTGGAAGCTTTTTGTGACTTCAGCTGACGATAGTGTAGTTGAAGAAGGAGATATAATCAAGTACAAGTTGACTCTACCCGATTTGCAAGCCATTAAGAGCGTTTTGAGTTTGGACTCTTCGCTTAGTGATTCGTTACTAATTGATATGCTCAGTACGTGTACTGTGGATGCAAAAGGTGCGATAATTAGTTTTGATTTCGATAAGCCTAAGATTGGGACCTGTGTGAGTATCAGGGAATTTGCTGAGATTTTAGGCAATTTGGGTGAGTTAGACTGATTGAATAATGATTTATGAGTTGATGTAGACCGCTTCAAAATGTTTACAAGCTTGCAAGATTGTGAATGAAATTTTCATTAACGTCATGGGTTTGCAAAGGGATTACTGTGTACCACAACGTCCTTCACCCACACCTCACTCTTCCATTTCCCAGATTTGATCTTTCCGCTTTTCCCCAATCGCACCCCCAAACTCTCATCACTCTCAATTTCCTCAATCGCTTCATATCCGTCTATAACCCTGCCAATAACCGTATACCCAGTCTCCAATGCCAGTTTATGCGAATCCGATAACACAATGAAAAACTGCGAGCCATATGTATCAGCCCCATCAACAGTATACACCAACCCCCTGGCCACTTCAGGTTTCGACATCCTCAATCTCACATACTCCTCCGATTGGTAGTCCCCCAACGGCACATCGCTCGCAGCTTCTGACTTCTTTCCTGTGTTGGATGGATCCCCAGTTTGAAGTATAAACCCAGGTATATACCTCAATATGCGATTATTACAATATGTTCCTTTTGCAGCATGCCTCACGAAATTCTCCACATGCTTGCTTTGCTCTGCGTCAATGTTGAACAACTCGATCTTAATCGATCCCAGTGCTGTCTCTAGACTCAATGACATTACTCTCTTAAAATTCACCAGAAAAAATCAAGTTATTAACAAACTCAAAGATTAGTTATCCGGTCCATACATGATATCGGAGCTATCAGTGCTCCAAAGTGCCCAGCAACTGTTCACAGACCTGGTGATCCCTGAACTAAAGGATCTTTCCAAAGATACAGAGGTTAATTTGAACAATGTGGTGAGAATAGATGATTTGCTCACTCACTTGGAAACAAGCTTTAAAACTAATGTGGAAATGGAGACCCCAGGGTTTGCCAACTTGCGAATTCCGTCTGCCAATGTGTTTCGCATCTTGGTCACTCTTGCATCAAGGTGTCCTGAGAGCAACTGGTCTAATGGCTCGATATCGATGGAAGGCGTCACTTCTACTGGTTCTTATGTTAAATCATTGAATGAAGAGTATAATAATACAATTTACAAGCACTCGTTCCAGAGCCGGAGTGTGGTTTTGCTTCGGCAGTACAGAGATGTGATTTTGTCTAATCCCACACTATCGGATCCGGCAGTAGCAAAGTTGTATGAAACATTGCACACCTTATTGCGAGATTTTGCGGTCAAGTTGTGGCCCATAAAGAAGATGGTTGAATTGGACGATCCAATAGTCAGGTCCAAAAAGTCGGAGAGAGTTTCGCCGATGAGCCAGCTGAAAGTGACCGATTTCTTCGCACCCAAGGCACCCACTCTAGTTGTTGAAAGTACCCCAGAAGAGTATGTCAGTGACTCCGAAGGAGAAGAAACCATGTTGAGGTCGACTGCAAACATGGAGGAGGAGGTCAACAAGTACCAAGCATACAATATAGATTCGTCGGCCAAAATCAGACCGGATATCTTCAGCAACTCATTCAGTGTGGAAACAGAAAAGAAGACTAAGAAGGAAAAAACTGACAAGGAAGTACAGATGAAGCCAGAGTGGACTAATTTAAATGTGTTTGATGAGCCTCTCCTATCTGAGAGAATCAATCCCAAGCTCAACCAAAAGTGCAACCTCTGGCTTATGACCAACTGGTGCTTTTTCTGTGCCGAAAAGTCGTCGAGTTTGCAATTGAGCTTGGCAAACTCATCGTACACTGCCTACCATACCATATTCGAAGCTCAAAAGGGAACTCTTGAGGTTTTGTTTGACTTTGTCGAAATAAACCTTTGGGTCTATTCACAGAAACAGGTGGCCGCAAAGATCAGGAAGAATCTGGGCGAAGATGACATCCTCATGAAGTTCTTCAACTTGCCCCGTAAAGTAAGAACAAAAATCCAATCTCGTTTGGAGAGATCGGATTTGTTACTCCACACCTTGCTTTCACAGTTGAACAGTGAGCAGAAAAACTGGTATGATCGTGTCGTTGAGTTTGTATTCAATGGTCTTGGTTTGAAGAGCAATCAAAAACGACCTGCTTCTGTTTACGAAAGGGAATTTTTCTTGATAAACCATGATCCAGCTTCAAGAGAAGCTTTCAATCCTATCCGAGATTTTTCAGAGGAGTTCAGTGATAACTTGGACTCTATGAGCACACGCCTTAAGATAGTGTCGATGGTGTTCTACTGGTCGTTGTTCTTTTCCAACGGTCTCTTGGTGCAGCTGAAAAGACGTCTGTTGCCGAGCGAACACATCATTCCAGAGAAGTTGGTGGCAGAAATGGTGCTGAAATTCTCTGCTATCGAGTTCAAGTATCTCAAAGAGTTCTACTTTGCTGAAAAGCTACCGCAATCGAGATCGTTGATACCACAGAAATACAAGATTACATTATTGCTCGCACTAGCGCACGTCATGTTGCTAGATTTCACTCAAATTGTTGAGCATGAAAGAATTAATATCAAACGTTATGACGTTCATGAACCAAAAGAGAACGCGTCAGATGGCAGACCAGAATCGAAAAAGAGAAGAACTGGTCCGAGCGTGACTAAGCTTGACAGAATCGAAGAGCGTTCAAGGTCTTCGTCACCGGTTATAGAATTGAAATTGAAAAAGTGGCCAAAGAAAAATGTTGAACAGCTCTTGGATACGATTTCTGACAGAGAAATATACGCACTGGTAGTAGAAGATGAAACCTACAAGACAGCGGAAGACTTCACGCAGGCCTGGCTCAAGTTCATTTTCCTTCTTGAATGGATGCTCGTTCTAGTTCTTGAGGATTATGAAGAAAACTGCGTTCATGACCAGGCGTTTTTGGATAAAATGGCCAAGATCGTTATAAAAGCAGACTCAGAACGTGAGTCACAATTCCGTCGCTTTTTAAAAAGCAGTAACCTGGTACAACTAACCGACAAGGATATCACCTCCATCAAAGCCAGCTGCTCAGAATTATCTGGCTTTTACAACATATACAAACAGGTATTGGGATACAATTTATAGAGTTATAAAAATACATGATTTTTTGATGAAAAGAGCCAACTCCAGCAAAAGCACCTTGCATCTAAATGATGTGCTTGACCTTGAAGTAGTGTCTCAAGTACTGGATTTGCCATGCGCCCAAACCCAACAAGGCAAAAATGACGATGATTGAGAACCACTTCACTCTGTCGTTGGTGGATTCGTTGGTGTCTCTCATTCTTTCTTCTCTGTTCTTCAAGTACTGCAATTCCTGGTGAATTTCGTCGGTCAACTCCTCCACTCTACGCAATTCAACCTCGACTGGCTTCAACTTCTCAGAGGCCTGGATAGCGTTCCAGTCACGAGCAGCAGCACCACTCTCGATGTCCAACTCAATTTCTCTCATCAACTTCGTGCCTGAGCCCCAGCCGTTGTTGGTCTTGATGTTGGTGAAACAGACATCAATAGCAGCACTGTGGTGTGGAGTGAACACAACCTTGAGATCTCCAGCAAAGTTGTTCTTCTTTCTATAACTGTTGCCAAGCGAGTCAACAACATGTAAGCTCAATTCTTGGCCGTCTCCAACTCTTCCACTACTGTGGACATTAATCACAACAAGCTGGTTCTCTTGGACAAAATCACGAATGCATACAGGCTCTCCGTACTGAGAGGTTTGCACCTCCAAATGCAATGCAGAAACAATGCTCAAGAAAAGGGTTATAAAGGCAACTAACAACTGCATTCTTAACTGTCCAGTGTATATGTATATGTGCGGATCGTGGATTCGAACCCTCTTTTTGATCTGTTTAGTTTTTGAAGCGTGTTCAGTTCTGAAAAAAAAGATCAAATTTTCTTGTTGACGTAACGCGTTACGAGATATTCTGTGATGGAGGTAGAGAGCAGCTGTTGTTTCCTAATCGGGAAGTCTAGAAGACTTCAACAAACTGCCAGTATGATTTTTTTTTTCACTCAGAATACTTTGGTGAGACAAGATGGCTAGACCCAAGTCGACGTACACGATGGTGAAGCTCGTGTCTGCTGCGAAGACCGGGTACGAAAAGTGGTTTAACGTCCCAAGACATCAGCAGAAGATGAACTTGATCTTGTATGATCCTAGAGCGAAGAGACACTGTTTGTTCACTGAGGACAAGAAGAGAAGGATACCTGAGCAGACACCTAAGGATTATACTAAAACGCACCGGGTTTAGGGTGTTATACATGTACATAATAAACAATTGAAGAAAGGGTGTAGGTAGCGGAGAGGAAGATAATTGGGAGCAGAGAAAGGAGGGCGAAGGGAGAAACAGTGTAGCGGACTGGCACCAGGCCAAAGTTAAAAGTTGCCATCGAAAGGTGAGTGATCACTGTTTCAAATGGTGGCGAACGAAGACAAATGAATGATGCGGAATTCCTCAAACTGTAGTAATAGAATAACGAGTTCTGAATCAAGGTAGATGTGTAGCAACTTGGTGAAGAGCCGGGTAATAGAAGACAGCTAAGTGGCTACCTTATAATATCCTTCTGACTGAAGAAATGTCTTATCAAAAATTACAAAAACTACCATTCTCTCTTCCATTTAAAGTTTCATGCATAACTCATTACAGTACAGTTAGGCTGAGGCCTCGTGGTGGTCCTAATAGACCAATGCAGCTTCGCTAGTGCCGACTAATCAAGTGGCTAATATCAAGATAAGGTATGAACTACTATTACACTACAATATGTACCATTATTAAACTATTACACTACAATATGAACCATTATTACATTCTAATATGAACCATAATCACACTCCAATATGAGAAATATGTCAACAACGACGGATATGGAATCTCCAATAGGAGTAGTAAAAGGCCTATATGAAGGGTCCTATATTCTCTGTTTAGTTAGCTCTTTAGTTCAATACAAGATAGTTAAGTTGTATAATCAGCTACCACATTTACCCAACAAGTATCTATATTCTAATTCTAAGTTCTTTTCTATTTACAATCTAAGGTCGTTCTCCAACTTTAACTTCCAACAACCCACTCAGGATCCTCTCCAACTTAAACCTTCAACTTCCTTACAACCCACTCAGGATCCTCTCCAACATTCAAAACCTCATTATTCCCAATCACAGATATCATATTCTCATTAGGAATCAAATACTTGTTCACAACATCTGTGATCTCCTCACTTGTAACACCAAGAAAGTTTTCTCTTCTCTCCTGTCTCATCTCATCGGTGATTCCCTCGTGGAACTCGCTCGATCCTTGGCTCGACACACTCATAGGTGCATCCACACTCTGGAAAATACGCAACTTTGCCTGCTCCAAGTCACTTGCGTCCCATTTTGCCTTCAACCCATATTCAAACGAATCCTTGAAAGACTTGATCGAGTTGAGTGGATTAGGGTCTCTGTACGAATAGAAGTTGATTGTGCCTCCCAAACCATCGTAGTTCAATCCTCCTCCATAAGCTCCATTGGATTCTCTAATGATAGAATGTAAGTGCTTGAAGGTCAATAACTGAGCGAGAACCTGCAATGCTGCACCGTCCTTACTGGTATACGGAGCTCCCAACTTCGCCAACGATGAGTGTCCAACTTGGAACGGTAAGTCGATCAATGTGTTTTTATAGTTAATACCCAAGGTACTGTTGTTGAATGCACTGACTAATTCCTGCAATTCGTTCTTGTACGATTTATTGCTCTTTAACCTCATTGACTGGTCAAACCGGCTTATAAATTTCTCATTCTGCTCAACTATGGAACCGTTACCAACAAGTCTGTATTTGTAATCAGAGTTGTGGAGCACTAACTTTTGAAGTTCTTGCAAGATAGGTAAAACAGTCTCTGAGAGATATTGTTTTCCTTGAGACTCCAACTTGTTGCTCAAGTCCGCAATGAACTCAACTTGGGTCAAACCACCAAGTTGATCTGTCACGTACTTGTTTGCAGTCAATTTTGCATCACCGACCCAGTTGGCGTATGAGTGACCCCTGTCAGAAATATTGTTTAATTGGTTCGAGCTCATGTTCTTTATCAACTGGTACAATTTGTCAACAACTTCTTTGTCATGGGCATCGAATTTGGTGGTTGCCAAAATTTCTTCCCATAACTTGTAGATTTCAGGTGAGTTCACTTCCAAAGAAGATCCAGATAAAACTAAACGTAAATCAACGTCCAGTAAGTTGTAAGGATTGGTAACTGTTCTCGCATTGAAGGAGATACCTCCAGTCACTTTGCTGATTTTGGTTTCCAAGTCGTTGACGTTAGTAGAAGCTGTACCAGCTAGGTTGGTCAAACAAGAAGTGAACAAGGAAAGGTAAGGATAGTACTTTGTTGGTATGTAGTTGATGCTTTTAGAAGCTGTAACATAAGTGAGACCATTCGTATCAACTATTCTTCTTTGGATTTTGGGAGCTTCTGTGTAGGTAAGTGGGAATGTTTCACCTTTTGTCGGGATGTCTTCAATTGTTAAAGTTGGCAAGATATTAGCATCCGCAGTAGCTGCTAATTTCTGTTCCTTTGCCAACTCGAGTCCATCGTTGTAGATTTTGTTCAAGTCTTGAGTATTTAACTGCGATACGACCTTTTCCAATCTTTCCTCTTCATCCTGAATCAATTTCTTGTTGAAGTCGACGTCTGGTTTCATTACAAAAGTGAACTTGGGACTGTTGCTCAAAATTGATCTCTCTAACAAGTTTTTGAAGATATTCAGCCCGTGGGCAGCAAAATCGGCCTTGAACTGACTCAAAATAGATTCGACTCTCAAAGAGTTAATTGGATCAACATTATTTATCCAACTAGGAATGACCACGTTGAGCAAACCAAGGCCAAAATCTGGCTTGTGTCTCTTCAAGTTAAGTTCGATTTGATGCAAAATCGCCTCGATTCTGTCGGTATACAGACTGGATGAGAATTCCAACTCAGGAATCACTTTAGAGATCAAAATGTCCTTAGTTTTGGATTCCAACTGCTGAACGGTGTTTAAACTGCAATTGTTCAAACCCAAAGTGAAGGAAAACAAAGCCGTGGTGGAATCAACACCAGTATTAGCCGAGAAGTCATCCGCTAAATCTGTTTCTATTAACTCTTGGTAGAATGGAGAGTTGTGCCCGTCAAGCAAGAGTGAGTTAAGAACCTTCCAAAGAAACATATCATAGTGGATGCTCTCGTCCAATGGGTTCCCCAAGTTCCAAGTTATCGAGGCTTTGTATTGGTGGTCAACGGGTCTGTTAGACATAGTGTCCGCTGGACCAAGCAATTCAACGGTCGAATCCTTGCATCCAGAGTCGTAGAAAACGGGATACTTGATTCCAGCTGCCTTTTCATCTTTTCGATCTCCAATCTTTGCAAAGTATTCCGTAATTTTAGACAAGTGGTCATCCAAGGGAAAGTTGCCGTACGTAAAAGTCTTACAGTTTGCAGGATGATAAGCTGATCTGTAGAAAGCAGTCATATCCTGATGCTTTAATTCTGGGATATTTTCCGGGTTTCCTCCTGAGTTGTTAAGCGAAGGGTACACCGACTCTAAGAACGACTTGTAAAAAAAATAATCAGAGTTTGAGTTCTGACCCTTCATTTCATTGTAAACCACTCCTTTGTATACTACAGGTGAACTCGCATCCAGTTGCGTTTCATGCTCCAATCTCCAACCTTCCTGGCTGAAATTACTCTTTGTCAATGTTGGCAAGAACACTGAAGAAAGGTAGACCTCCATCAAGTTTTCATAGTCCTTACGGTTGGTCGTTGCAAAAGGGTAAAATGTAAAGTCGTGGCCGGTCATTGCGTTCATGAAGTTACTCAAGGATCTGTTGGTCATTTTGAAGAATGGATCTCTAACAGGGTACTTTTCAGATCCAGTGAGCACCATGTGCTCTAAAATGTGAGGCAACCCCGTGGCATCGGGAGCATTCGTTTTGAATGCTACAGAAAACACATTGTTTGAGTCATTGGAGTCTAAATGTAAGTGTTCAGTTCTGGCTGTTGGGTTATGCAATTTTACTGCTACCAACGAAAGTTCCGGAATAGTTTCAACTTGTTGGACGGTATAGCCATGAATGTTCTTTCCCAAAGGGTACTTTGCAGTTGTGAGACTGGAAGACGTTGCTAGAAGTCTCCTCTGTGCCCATTTCGAGGTTTGAGCTGATAATTTAGCAGCTGCTAACATTGTGATGGGCAAAAATTAGATTTGTAAGTGAAAATGATTTTGAAAATGATCTAGAAGATGGAAAATGTCCAGTAAAGAGATGTACTGACAAGGAAGAGTAAGTGAAAACTGATGTGTGCGCAGAAGAAGTGGTCCATACACTGAAGACGTGAACTGAAGAGGTGAGGAATGTGAGTGGATGTGAGTTTTTGATAGATAGTGAAGTGAAGGATTGAGTAGGGTTGGATAAATGAAATACGTAGCTATTTGAGTGAGTTATCGAAGTTCTGAGCGAATAGTAAAAGAATTATGCCTTGATCGGTTTGGAAAAAAACTCTCTAACTATCTAAGTAGTTTTCGGTAAATGTGGACCACCACGGAGCCTCAGCCTAACAAGTAGTAATTTTTCAGTTGTTCCCAGCGAATTGTCTACTTGATTTCTCAAAGTTCTAAGTTTACAATTTTGAAATTGAACTCAAAATACTAGTGTAAAGAATTCACTTGACACCTGTATCCAACTCTTGTTGTCTATTTATATTTCAAATGCAATCATTTATTAAATTTAAATGCTACTTATTTCACTATTCAAGTGCAAACAACTTTATGTAGGTTTTAGAAGAAGCCGTAAAGGGTTTAGATTTAATCAATGCAGGAGCTGAACAACTTGGTCAGGGTGAGAAAAAAGCTCTTCCATTCCACTATTTTCCTACTGAACTTCAATCGAATATAAGAAAACAGCATATATCCGCCATTACGCGGCGATGAAAGCTGCAAGAAAAGTGTGCCTCAAATAAAATCACTGCCCAGCCTAAAATTGAAATCCATTAATGTTTTTAGATTGCAATACAATTCCTTAGCCAGACAATGAACCACAAGAAAGAAAATAGTAGTCCACCCAATTTTTATAGCACATGAGGACCAATGACCGTTCTAATGTAGACATGGTGGAATTTTACAATTTTGTGGAGGTGTATTTACTTTGGAAAGTGGAACCAGCATTTAAGTGATTGCCAAGGTTTGTTTCGAAGAGAATTTGCAGCTTATTTTTGCAGCCTATTTTTGTTTCCATTTTTGCAGCCACCATTAAACCTAGTGAAATGTTTTGAACTCTTCATTTAAACATTAAATCGGGAAGTTACACTTTAAATAAAGTATACTTGGATGCCCAGAATACAAACTTTGAAGTAGCGTGCTTTCGAAAGGTTATACTCAAAAATCAGCTTGATGATCTCATCGATTGAAAAGTCAAAAGTGATTCTTGCAAAGTCGCCATACCCACCCTATATCTCACATACCTCTAAAGCGAAACATCTGAAATCTTCTGCAATAGGAGCCCGATAACAGTCACCTCCCACAACACACACTCAACCCGATTCCAGAACCAAATCGCATGTTTAAGATTTGCCCTCAAAACACCACTTCGAGAACACCCAGGGCACTCAAAAACCAAACCACAACACCCTAAAATCGGGTCCCCTATCTCTCCCCTGTAATTCTTTTCGAGGATTCACCCCTACTCCCATTGGTTACCCATTGCCTGCTCACCACTACCACAAAGAATACACGTGACGGTATACTCGATCAATTTTTCATGCCGGTACAGGAACAAAATTAACAACCATGACCAACGAGAAGTCTGCGAGTCAGTTGATCTCGCCCGTCGGTGGTTTTATAGCCGGAGGCATTGCCGCCTGTGGGGCTGTCACATTCACAAACCCTGTGGAGCTCATCAAGACGAGAATGCAGCTCCAGGGTGAGCTTGGTGGAAAGACCGGTGCCGTCTTGTACAGAAATCCATTGCAGGCATTTGCATTGATTTACAAGAACGAAGGGATCCGTGGGTTACAGCAGGGCTTGTTGTGTGGCTACTACTATCAGCTCTGTTTGAACGGTTGCAGAATTGGGCTTTACGAACCCAGTCGTTATTACCTCACGAAGTGGTTCACTCCTGGCAGCTTTCCACAGGACGGTGGAGTTCTTCCTCAGAACTTGGCGATCAACGTAGGGGCTGGTATTGTGACTGGTGTTGGTGGAGCGGCTTTGGCCAATCCCTTCTTCTTGATCAAAACTAGACAGCAGTCGTTCTCGAACGCGAAGGCCAAGGGTGCCATCGGAGAGCAGACCTACTACAAAAGTGTGTTTTCTGGGTTTAGACAGATTATCAAGAACGAGGGATTCAAGGGACTCTACAGAGGCCTCGATGCGGCAATGTTGCGTACAGGTACCGGTTCTGCCGTGCAGTTGTCGAGTTACAACATGGCAAAGAACTTTTTGCGCAAGAACAATATCATTTCAGAGGAAGGATTGCCATTGCACTTGGTGGCGTCGCTGTTTGCCGGGTTGTGTGTGGCAATAGCTATGAATCCATGGGATGTTGTGTTGACTCGTGTGTACAACCAGAAGGGCAACTTGTACACTGGACCAATAGACTGCTTCGCGAAAACCGTGAAGTTTGAGGGAGTGAGTGCGTTCTACAAGGGCTTTTGGGCGCAGTTGTTTAGAATTGGACCACATACTGTTTTGACTTTGATTTTTATGGAGAGATCAATGAAGTTGGTGTATGGGGTTGAAAAGGCGTTATTTTATTAGACAGTGAATTCGGGTTAAAGTTTAAAGAGAGGAGGGGATAAAGTTGCACCTGAATTTATGGATTCACTATCCGTAGTGAAAATAAATGAACATTCATTTGATTGTTTGCGAGTGTGATAATGTAAAGCATGGTTGTTTGTAATTGAGTTAAAATGTTTTCAAAGTTGAGATAACTGATAAAGAGTCAAATTTAGGGAGCAACGACTTACTTTTGGCTACAAGGAGGATAATTTCCATTGTAGGAGTACCAGAATTGTATTTTCAAGAAAGGATTCACTAAACAGGATCTGATGGATTTTGCGAGCTCAGTTGATTCCTTTAGAATTTACAAACTTTACACGTAGAAGCAAAAGCCATAACTATGAAAGTGGCTACTAACTGGAAAATTCTTAGTTCATCACTGGGCTCTACTCAATCTTAAGATTAGTTTGATTTCCAAAAGTAAGAGAGATAACTGTGAAAAAAATGGCAAAGAGGCATCACTTAAGAAACGAACTCTCGACCTTAGTTAGGTGCACTATTTTAAAGCTGAGATCTGTTGATGTCTGTGGAGATGTGAACCCAACGACCCAATGTGGACACTGCAGTGTTAAACTAGATACCAAAGAAAAGTGTACTAAATAAATGGCTGCAACTGAGAACTGTTTTGTGACTGTCTAGTTTCAATTGTATTTTGCAGCTGTTTAGCGAAAAGTTACAAAAATTAGCGAAACATGAAAGACTATAATACTTGGAAATAGTTGTCAGGTAAACTTTATGTGACTAGGTCTTGGGGTTCTGATACTTGCCAATCACCAATCAAGGAAATTTTTTGGATACAACTTGGGAACGGGTTTCGGATTATCGATCCTGTAATCCGTGTGAGTGGGTTAAATGTGGCGAGTGCCACGAATATCACAAATGAAGTGTTCCAACGAAGTTTCAACTATAGGTAAACTTGAGCTTGAAACGGAGCACTAGAGATCATAGGAAATGAAAGTAGATAAAGAATACTAAAGAAAACAAGCTGTGAAACAAATATGGATCTTTGAATTCTAAATTGTGTCCCTAAATCTTTAAGTTGATGAAAATGGAAATAAGGTTTTCACTTTTAGTGGACAACCAATTGATTGTCTGCTGCTGGTGCAATAGTAAGCAAGATATTAGTAATAATTGACCCTTCAAGTCATCCATTAGTAGGTCCGCACAATGTAGTCTATTTACTAATCCACCATTTCGTTCGGCCTCACTAGTCTGGTTAAATCCGCTAAGGTTTGAGAAAACACTCCGCTTGGTGTGCAAATTCGCAACGAATTACAACAACTCGGACAAACCCACCAATTAAAACCACTCTACATCCTCCACCAGCGAACAAAACCCTTGGAAGCCTCCACATGAAAGTCAACTTCAATCGCAACAATCAAACTCGAGCACTGCTACTACTGTATATGGACCAGACCCGCAATTGGTACATCCTGTACGCAGGACGTAACGAGCACTGGTATTTACCGAGAAAGTTTAGCTGCTCAAAAGTTTTCACAGGTGAACCGAAGAAGGATTAGCAAGTAGAAAGTACGAATTCTTGCTATCAGCTTGAACTGAACCTCTTAGATAACGTAAACTCAAGTGAGAGAAAACAGCCACTTACACTTCCCACCAATCACCAGCCTCGTTTTACTCAACACAAAATATGTAGTGTGTCCACGACAAAGTCCGTACGCTGAGGAACAGGCACGGCAACAGCCCCACGGAGTCGCGGCCCCCGCGCGTCCAGCCACCTGTGGCCCTTCTGTCGTCCGACCTCTATCGCGTATCCACGCCCACCTTCGGAGGCAAGGCCGTTACCGCAGCCAGAGGTCCCCTGTTTTACGCGCTACCACCTTCACCTCGCTTTTTCTTCGCCTTCCAAATCGGATTTGCCCTTGATTAATTGAGAGTGATCAATTTTTTTCTCCCAAAGGCAAACACACAAAGCAGGAAAAAGAAAACGCACCAGGTAAAAAGCATTTTCACTAATTAAAAGACTGAGAAAATCAAAAAGGTTGACCCCCTACAAAAAAACAGCGAGAGTACCATTCAAGTCGTTCGTGCTGCTCAGACCATACAACTCCCATGCGTGACTCCAACTTCAAAGCAGTAGCCGCTAACAAGGCTGCGGTCACGATCACCACCAGTTTGTACGATCGAAGAGCACTTGATGTGACGGCGGACAAGCCTTTGGTCAACTCGCTCAACTACCTCACGTACTTGGTGTCCTCATCGCCCAAGGTGCGCGAAACGTTGAGCAAGGACGGAGGAATCGAGCGGTTGATTGAGATCTTGCACGAGTGCCACAACTCGACGTTTAACGTCCACGATAATGTTTTCAATGGCGAAAAGAAGCTTTTGACGGCATGGAAGTGGACGTTGGCGTTCCAGTGTCTAGTGTTGATAGGCACGAGAGGCACTGAAAAAATACGCACCAAAGTTGTTGACGCGGGAATCTTGCCCATTATCGCGACTGTCTTGGATAACTATGTTAGCTTGAATGAGCGTATGTTTATCCACGCAAATTCAAGGCAGCAGTGCGGGCAGTTTCTGGGTGAATGTGGACAGCAACAGCAACAGCAGCAGCAGCAACAGCAGCAGCCCCAACCACACCACCACCACCACTACCACCACCACCACCACGCTGCTGGAACCATGCCGCTGCCGGTGGCAACGCCCGCCCCGCAGGCCCCTGTGCCACAGGTCAACATACAAACAGCAAATCAACAACAACCCACCCCAATACAAACGGCAACACAGGTAACGCAACAGAACACTACACCTACCACCAACTTCTCTCCTTTCAACCTGTTTGACGTTGGTGTCCCAGACCAAGACCTCTTTGCCATGGGAACTCTTCCACCCCCGACCTACGATCTCACCAACATGCAGACTCTCCAACAACAGCCACAAGCGCAGCCCCAGGCACCCAGAGTCGCACCTCTCCAGACACCTATTCAACATATTCAGCATGCTGGACCCAACATGCATGCGCAACCCATGCCAAACGTGCAGGCCAACGTGCATGCTAACGTGCATGCCAACGTCCAGCCCCATATTCAAACACAAGCTCAAAATATTCAAAACCAAGGTCAAGCACCTACACTTACTCCATTTTTCAACAACCACCCTACAAATTTGACCCACGACGATTACGACAGTCTTAGCGTCAACCAATTATTCAAACTTATCAGATTCAACACGTTGAATGAGCGCGTCCCATCAAGCGCCAGTTTCCTGGGCCGCAACAACTTCAACAAAAACGCCAGCAACAACTATAGAAACAGCTCAGTGAACAACGACATCAGAAGAAGATACATGATTGTGAACATCTTGAAGAAGTTGCGCGACGAAGCAGATTTGGAAATATTGGACGACCGCTTCATGAACGACAACGACTTTGAAATGGACAACAACTTGCAGTTTTTGTCCGACTTGTACTTGCAGGACCACGAAACAAACCGCTCATTGTTGCAAGCGAAGGTTGCCGTACGCAACTTTACCGACACTGGTGTTGTTATCCCGCGCGACGATGACATAGTTTGGTCCTTGCAGTTGCTTGCGTACATCTCCAAGTATCCGTACTTGAAGGACGTTCTCCAAAACACTCACTTGGTGGTGGACATGTCCATCAGACACAAACAGATGAAGATGTACTTGCAGAAGCAGATGAAACTCACGATGAAGAAGACCATGGCGATCAAGTTGAGACCCACAATTACTCCTAAACTGCGGAAGCTCAAAAGCAAGACAACGCTCAAGAAGATCAACTCTCCACATGTAATGAGCGACTCTTGCGACCCGCCACCAAACTTCATGATGTCGAGCGCGCAGAAGTTCAATTTGTACTACAACACCGCGAGTGCGGGCGCTGGTGCCGCCGCAATTGCTCGTGCTGCAGCAGCACAGCAAGCGCAGCAAGCGCAGCAAGCACATCAAGTGCAGCAAGCACAAGAAACTACTCCATCCAGTACAACCACCTCTGCGCCCTGCTTGGACATTGAAGACGACGAAATCCTCGAGGATGACGAAGATGAAAATAACACCGATGTTGATGTAGATATCGACATCGATAACGACAACGACAGCGACAGCCCAGAAATACTTATTGATGAAACCCCAGAAGATACAGACAAAATCAACAGACTTACGACTGACTCGGTGATCAACAACTCTGAGTACATCACCAAGTTGTTCGACAGCATTATCGACTGCGAATCCATCGTTAATGATTTAGAGCGCAAGATTGCATTGCACCAGATCAACGAGAAGATGAGCAAGTTCATCGATGTTGAAAGCAAGAAGCTAGTCAGCACTATCATCTCCAAGCGTAAAGAGCACAAGTTGTTCTTGAACAACAAATGGAACTACGATAGCTATGACGGCTTTGATATCGACGAAAAGAATGTCGACCAAGACGACTCACTTGTTGACCACAAGAAAATCAACTTGTTTCCGTTAGTGGAGAAGTTCACCTTTTTACTCGGCACCGATATGTACTATTGGGCCGGGGTCATTATGCGTAACAGTTGCAGGCGCAACGAGATGAGTGTGCGCCAATGCGGGAACTTGGAATGCGGTAAGTGGGAAACCACTCCCAGAGAGTTCCTGAAGTGTAGACGGTGCAAGAGAACAAAGTACTGTTCACGCGAGTGCCAAATGAGATCCTGGCACTGCCACCGCAACTGGTGTATCCCAAGCACATCGAGCACGTCGACACACAACACTACAAGCACAGCAATTTCAAACCCAAATGCCCACGGAGGGATAGGCAATGCCGCAGCCACTGCCCATCCCATGACTGTGGGTATCCAGCCTGGCAGCCAGGGTTTAGGTAACCCTTCTGGCATAATCTCACCTGGTGTTCCCACACTCGGAAACAATAATAACATTCCACCTACTGGCAATGACTCAGCATTTAACGAGAACCAAGATTAGCATTTTAAAGTATCCAGTTTGATTTTGGTGAGGTACGTTTATAAAGTTGTGTTCACTTCTAGTCTGTATAATATGTGGGTCTTCTTTTTGTATAGTGCACTCTGTACGCTTGTATAGCTGTATTTTTAAGGTTATGTTTTTGAGTTTACAGAATCACGAACTGCATGCTACTCCACTGGAACAGTGGAGGGTGAGAGAACAGATAACAGATTTTGGCAAGAGAGACCTGTGAATTTGTGAGACTCTCAATTAGAAGTCTCTGACTCTAGTAAATTTCTCTATTTCTTCTGGTTCAAAGACTCTTGAACCATGTTTGGAATGAGGAATATTTGAAGTAGGTAAAAAGAGACTTCTTTATTTTGGGATTAAATCGTGCTATCGATCTAGCATTTATCCCAAGATTTGTGATCCCATAATTTGTGATCCGAACAGACTTAGAGAATAACTAACAATTTCTAGAGATCAATTATCTTTGAGTAGATTCAAGTAAAAGCACATATTACACTCTGACCTTCTTTTGGATGAGATTAAGTTTAGCATTTGTCAGTAAACTGTCCTCTGTCTGCTTGTAGAATATCTTTAGTGGTCGTTTGTGCTACGATTATCCCAAATAACATCTCTTCAGATTTCGTATGTTGGAACTCTTAACTTGAATTTTCTTCAAATCTCAAAAGGATATTTATTTATTCCTACTTTTAATCTCTAATCAACTATGCGATTACCAGGTTACATCCCTTTAAACAGAGAACTAATTGCACCACTTGAGAAATGTGGTGCCAGTAAGTTCAACACGTCAAAAGAGTCAGAAAGCACGGCCGACCGTATTGTCAAAAACTCGAAAGAATACATAGACTACGCGTTAGATAACGGAACTGCTTCGGACCCTATAACTGATCAGATACTCCAGAAGAACCTCGAAACTCTCGAAACTCTACTCAGAGCACAGTTTAAAGTCAGTGTGTACCAAGGATCCCTCAACACATCTAGGGCAAAGGTGAAAGAAATCAGCGCACAGGAAGATTACCTCACGCTTGAAAACCTAGATTATTACCATGACGTTGCCAGGAAGGAGCAGCGTGAAAATTTCGGCGACTACATCAATTCTGAGTATGAAAAGACCAAGAAGCAAGATGACTCCATGTTCAGGCAATTCTTGCGTATGAAAATGAACTACAAGAAGTTGAAAACTTGGAAGTTGATTCTAGAGAACCCGGAGGCACCAATTCCAGAGGAGACAAATGAAGATGACGATGAAGAGGTGGATGTGTCCGGAGGAACAATCTCGTTGAAGGACCCCATATCACTCAACTACTTTGAAGTGCCCGTCATTTCTAAATGCAAGCACACGTTTGAAGAACTGAGTATTCGAGCCCATTTACAGACGAGTAACGACTGCCCGATTACCGGGTGCAGTGAGAAGCTTACTCTATCAACATTAAAGCCTGATGCGTTGATGAAGTTCCGCATAAAGGTGTTCAAGCAGGCAAGCAGAGCCAAGAAGTCTGTAATTCGGTTGGAGTGATCACGTGCCTAGATTTGCGACACGCGACATTTGCAGATCCACCAAACGACATATGTCCACTTGACATTTTCGCCAGCAATTCAAATACATCCACACTATGATGAAATACAGCATTATTGCGTTGTTGAGCACCTTGTTCATCCTTTACTTCTCCGGGTCTGTCTTTGCCGCCGGCGAATTGCCCGAAAACCCACCAGTCACCCACAAGGTGTACTTTGACCTCACTGAGGACGGCGAGTCTATCGGCAGAATCACCATCGGTTTGTTTGGCACTGTTGTTCCAAAGACGGTCGAGAACTTCAGACAGCTTGCGATTTCCGAGGACCCTAAGTTTGGGTACACGGGTTCTATTTTCCACAGAATCATTCCAAAGTTCATGCTCCAGGGTGGTGACTACGAAACCGGTAAAGGTTACGGTGGTAAGTCGATCTACGGTGGTAAGTTTGCGGACGAGAACTTCGACTTGAAGCACGACAGACCATACAGATTGTCGATGGCCAACGCTGGTAAGAACACCAACGGCTCGCAATTCTTCATCACCACCGTTGTCACTTCTTGGTTGAACAACGCGCATGTTGTTTTTGGTGAGGTTCTCGAAGGTAAGGATGTGGTTGACTACGTTGAGAAGGTCAAGACTGGATCTGGCGACAGACCAATCAAGGAGATTAAGATTGTCAAGGCTGGTGAGCTTGAGGTTGAGAAGGTTGAAGCTGAGGCCAAGGAGGTTGAGAAGGATGAGTTGTAATTGTTTTAGAGTAGAGATTAGTTAAGAGTTGAAGAAGATGAAATGTGTAGTGGAGGCTACTCTATAGACTTGAAGAAGATGAAAAGTGTAAGGGAGGGTACTCTATAGAGTTGAAGATGAAAAGTGTAGGGGAGGTTACTCTATCTATAATTCTGTGGTGAGACTATTTAAAAGTGAAAGGATGAATTTTAATATCTGATGATTTTATAATTGTTAGTTTCAACTGAATAAGTTCAAAGTTTACAAGGTTATTAAAAATTACATTTGATTCTATATTTTGGTGCTTCTTTGCCAATTCACTTAACTTTTAAAGTGTTTGTATTATATTTTGGTGCTTTTCTTTGCCAACTCACTTAACTTTTAACACTGTTTGTCTTATTTTTACCTTTTCTCCACTTGATTGAACTTTTGATTTATAAGTACGTTTGCTCTCATCATATAAGTCCAAGGCACATTTCCATCAGAAATTAATCCTCATCATCATCAACATTCACCTTCAATCCTAACATCTCGACAGTACTTTTCTTCCCATACAACGGTATATCATCAAGGTATATACTGGTAATCTCTTCAACCGGAGCAGCAGCCCCAGCAGGAGCACCATTTGTCTTTGGAGCACCCGACTGCACCACATTACTCAACAAGTTGTCATAGGTGCTCGCACTCACTTCCAAGTTCGCACCGTACCCCTGCGACTCAGAAAGCGGGTTCATCGAGGACCCCACGGTCGCCGCCATCGGTGTGGCGCTCGGCACCAGCACCGTCTGCGGTGTCTGCAGCATCGGCGTGCCCACCGACTTCTTGTTCTGCTGCTGCTGCTTCTGCTGCTGGTTCTGCTGGTGCTGCTGGTAGTTGTACGTGTGTGTGCCGTCCAGAACCTGGAAGTTGGTCATCTTGTTCAACAAGTCGACCGAGTTCTTCAACAGTAGAACGCTGGAAAGCAACCGCGACGACAACACGTCGTAGATCTTGGGCGCCTGGTACACGTTGGCGCCAATAATGTAGTAGTCCTGGAGACTGACGGCCTGCGACGGGCTCAACCGCTTCTGCTTGCGCACGATCCAGAAGTCGGGTTCTCGCGTGTATGCTATTGTGAACTCTATGCCTGTCATCTCCAGAAGTTTGGACTGGAAGAACAGCTGAAATGTCGTCCCCACAGGGATCTGGACTTGTTGGAACTGGAACTGCATCATCAACACTTGATTGTTGGAGGTACGGTCGTAGAATGGGGAAAGTGAAAAGTATTCCAACACGTTAGCGGTGTGGAGTCCTCGTTCTTGTATGAACTCGGGAGATTTCCATTGTATTTCATCTAACTGGTCTGTCATGTTAGTTAAGTTTAATGGTTTTCATATGTTATTCTTTTGCGTATCCTAATTTGATTTATTCGTTCTGATTAATCTGGAAATATTTGGATTTGGTTACTGTTTTCCATCGCCCGGATCTTAATTCTATTCCAATGCTACCTCTATTCCAATTCTACTTCTATTCCAGTTCTACTACTATTCTCAACTAATTCTATTCCAATTCTACTTCCATTCCAATTCTACTTCTATTCCAATTCTACCTCTATTCCAATTCTACTTCTATTCCAATTCTACTTCTATTCCAGTTCTACTACTATTCTCAACTAATTCTATTCCAATTCTACTTCTATTCCAATTCTACTTCTATTCCAATTCTACTTCTATTCTCAACTAATTCTATTCCAATTCTACTTCTTACTCAACTACTTTTAACACTCAACTACTTTTAACACTTTTTCACTCTAAAGTTTTCTCTTGCACATAATTTTTCAATTCCAGTGCTAACCACTCAGCTTCCTTTCTCATCACCTCCTCAGTCCTAACCTCACGCTTCTCATCCTCAATAGCCAACTCACTCTTGCCAATGAGCTTCCGAAACGCAGCCTTTCTCTTGAAAAAATCAGCATACTCCTCGTCAAAGTCTTGTTCCTCCAACATCCCGTAGATGGCATCCCCATACTTGTCCAGCTTGTATCGAGGAATCAAGTGCGTGTGCAAATGAGGAACACTCTGACCAGCCTCAGGCCCGTCTTGGATCGCAATGTTCAACGAGTCGGCCTTGTACACCCTCACTATAAATTTGTGGATGAGCTGGAGGGTCTCCATGTAGTCCTGGGACTCTTCATTGTTGAGATCTGCCAAACGCAAAGCAGACGCGCGAAGTGGCACAACCAAGACGTGCCCGGGGACCAACGGCTTCAAGTTAACAAGCGCGTAGGTGTATTTCGTTCGGTAGAACACCTGTTTGCTCACAACAAACCGGTGGAAGAAGACCTCGCTCATGGCTGGAATTATCTTGGCAGTGTATGCAGGTTGTCCTTTTATGGGATCGGTTGATTTACAATTGGATCAGTTGAATGGTACAAACGGTAGAGGAATGTTTTGTGGTGCTGGCTTGAGTAGTGGTTACTATCATGTATGGCAATTCTAATGCGCCTCCAGTGTTACGGCTTTTTATTGTCCAACAATTTTATACTCATTAGGAGAGAAACCAAACGTGAATTCTTGAATCCAGATCACCCTTATCATGTAACCCACTCCGACCAAACTATCAAGAAGTCTCATTGACGATCCAACGTCAAACTTAGAGAAAGACACCCCGTATCAGTATGGCTGCGAAATTCGACATTGTCAGTGACCAATGGCACAAAAGGACCACACTTGCCAGTTGACGATTTGCAAAAGGGGGGAGCAGCCACGCTGTCGCGTAGTGGCTCCCAAGTCGAGTGACTTCAATTGGGACATTTTGGCCTAATCCAGGGCAAAAATCAGCAGCGGAAACTGTTATCAGTAATTGGGTGTTCCCAGAAAAATTGGCAGATTCTACAACACTACTCTAAAACCCATATATTAATAAATAATCTACTCAAGCCTTGTGGGCCTTCTCAAAGTACTCCTTCGAAGAAGCAACCTCTGGCTTGATGGTGTCAGCACCAGGTTGCCAGTTGGCTGGGCAAACCTCACCGTACTTCTCAGTAAACTGGAAAGCCTCCAACAATCTCAAGGATTCGTCAACAGATCTGCCGACTGGCAAGTCGTTGATGGTGATCTGTCTCAAGACACCCTTAGGGTCGATCAAGAAGATACCTCTCAATGCGATACCCGCGTCCTCCAACAACACACCGTAGTCTCTGGAGAGGGAGTGGTTGGTGTCGGCCAACAATGGGATGTTGATTGGGCCCAAGCCACCGTCCTTTCTGGCAACGTTGGTCCACGCGAGCAACGAGTACTCAGAGTCGGTCGAGGCAAACAACACCTGTGCGTCCTTCTCGGTGAACTTCTTGACGGCCTCAGAGTAGGCGATGATCTCGGTTGGGCAGACGAAGGTGAACGCCAATGGGATGAACGCCAACACGACCCACTTGCCCTTGTACTGTTCCAAGGAAATCTCTTCAAACACACCGTCGACAACGGCGGTCTTGGTGAAGGAAGGAGCTGGCTTTTGGATTAATGCAACCATTGTTGTTTACTGTTAGATGGATGGAGAAAAAAGTCAATTGCGAGGATTTGACGTGTATTTATACTCTTTGCTGCAATGCGTTCCGAGGAATTAATAATAAAAGCGAGTCTGGCCGACGAAGCGAAAAGTGCATCCACATGTTTTGAAAAAGTGCCAGATAGACGTGTAGTTTTGCGTGCGGATACTGGCCACCTGGCACGCAGTGACGTGAGTGGCCTACGGTGGAAATTAGTAATATTAAGATAAACTTTAGAGAGCCATTGCCCACACCACCTCACCTCCAATAAAACTCCGTATGGTGATGCCACACCTTGGGATGCAAAAAGCTTGGTTTTGTGATTGGCCGACATTTTTTTGCCTTTTAAGTCGATGGGCAGACGTTTCAACACGTCCGTTTTGGGAGGATTTGCGAAACCGGGTTTCTAGACTAAGCATGTGATGACTTATACACATGGTCAATCTTCGATCTTCCATAGATAAGGGACAAACACAAAGGGTTTGGCCTTGGAGCGGTGAATGGCGATGTGGTTTGCCACTGAACAGACACGTTTTGTTGAGTTAACCGACGAACGGCCGTGCTGACAGAACTGAAGTACGATCTGGGCCCTTCTGTGCTCACTAAGCAGAGATTAGTGGTTATCGGAGCTGCTGGAATGGGTTTAGGGGTGGAACTATGCAATTTTCCACCCCCCTCTTCTGTCAAACTATGGTCGTGTTTGAAAGGTAAATGATAAATGCAACGAATGGCAGAGGCAGTATTATTGTGTCTCTTAGTATGAATTTGGGGAGAGTTGGTAGTACTGTTGTCTTGCTATTCTATTTTCCACAGAAGTGGCTTGTATTCTTGTTGGGCATTCTTCACCTGTTTGTGGTTCATGAGTGAAGAGGATTAAAAGTCAATGGATTTAAAGTTTTGGAAGATAGTTAAACTTGTCCCTTCAAGCCTAATCTTTTGATTTAATTGAAGTTAATATTTCTAGTCAACACTCAGGGAGGGCATTGGATACAAGCCAGCTACATTGCCAAACAATTATCCAATGTCTGACGCAAATGCTTTTCAGATGACGTCCACAAACAACTGTATCAAAGTTAAATAAGTCCATGTAAGGATGGAAACCATTTCTCGGATATGTTGCAATTGTATCATTGAAGGGTAGGCGTGTATGTCAATTACAGTCCTGAATAGAGTTAGCTCATTTCTTTACGTTTGCATTGAATTGGCATCAGTTCAAACAATTCTCATAGGTTTATTTTGGCGTCTGTGGGATGTGGAGGTGGGAATTAATGTTTGTGTATTGCATTGGAATGTCTCCACGGTAACTATTAGGATTGGTTCGATATGTATTACCTTCCAATTAACCAGTTATAAATTTAAAAGTGCATTTCTAAATGGTTTGAAGTTGTACTAAAACAACAAGGAAACCCACTTCCTTTAAGCTAATAGGATTCACATTTAAACAAGGTTTCGAAGTACTCGAATGAATTGGTAAATGAGAGTTCAGAGTTCACTCCGATTAAGTATTTGCATCATATGTGACACAAAAGTCACCATAGCTGCAAAAATCCTGTTTACGTTATAAACTATCAAGAAGCAAGAATTCAACTTAATAAGTAAAGTGATTATAAACCCGACATGGAATGAAACAAATCGGCTGCACTTTGTCTGAGCACCAGATCGGCAACAAGTTGGCCGAAGAGAGTGAATGCTCAACCCAATTCTACAGAAAAACAACGAAGTACTTGCAAACTCAAAATACAGTCAGAAATACTCGGAAGATTGTGGAAAGCGTCAGGGTCAATAATATTTGTTGAGCCAAAACAATCCTCCAATACTTAACCAATTCCTTTCTTAAAATCAAAATATATTTCCTTATATGCAACTAACTCTGTCTCTTTTTAACTCTATCCCATGTACTGGTCGCCTTTCTCTTTCTAGACGTATCCGAACCAACATTTCTATTGGAGTTACTGAACATCGACCAATCCTCACCAGCAAAGTTGTTCCTCATTTCCTTTTGCTTCTGCTTGAAGCTCTTCTTCGTCTGGCTATTTGGCAATCTTGTAAAATTGTTTTCTTCATATGTCTGTATTTCCTTCTCCTTCTTCCTGTCCATCAGCGTCTTGACACCGCCTCTACCATGGTCAACAATCGTGGATCCAATGGAAACATCCACTGTAGGCAACTCCGATTGCTCGTTCAAGTACTCTTCCATACTCTGCAATTTACGAGTAGAACCCTTGTCAGTTTCGCGAGACGCACCAGATGAAGGAGGTGCAACAGCAGAAATCTTAGGAGGCTTATACTTTTCGTTGGAGTCGGACTTCTTGGACGACTTAGACTTATCTGTCATCTTGGCTAATGCAGCTGCGTCTGGTCTGTACGACAACTCTTCGTCCTCCTCCTCACTGTCTTCACTCTCGTCTTCACTGCCATTTTCCTCAACACGTTTCACCTTCTCTTCAGCCTTAGTCTCGTCTGCCTCCATTCTGTTGTATGCTCTCACCATTTTGTCCAACTGGTATCCCAACTTCTTCTCCAAAGGCTTGACGCCTTTTTCCAAGCACACTCGTTGTGTAACCGAGTTCTCAATAACCTTCTTCAACTCCTCTTCCACCAGAGCTCCGTCTTCTAGTCTCTCTACGTGAGCCAACAAAACCAAAGCAATGCTGTTCAAATACGAAAGCAACGAGTTATTCTTCAAACTCAAGAGCGAAACACCCTCTATCTTCTGCTGATCAACTTTGCTGAGGAGCGACTCTATGATTTCTGGATATTCATTTTGTCCAGCCTTTTCTGCAAGCGCTTTCACACTAGAACGCGTGGCCACCACAGAGGCACTTATTCCTTCGAGTAGTTCGTCAACTGTGCTCATCCCTAGACTTTTGCAACTATCCTAAAGCTATTTTTTCAAAGTTAAAGATGAGCATTACCTAAGCAAAATGGAGTAAAGATTTTTTTAAGTGATGAGCTAAAATTTATTTCTCTACAACAGTTTACAATGCCTCAGAACGAGTATATTGAACAGCACATCAAGCAACATGGTAGAAGATTGGACCATGAAGAAAGAAAGAGAAAGCGTGAAGCTAGAGAGGGCCACAGAATTGCCAAGGATGCACAGAACTTGACTGGTTGGAGAGCCAAGCAGTTTGCTAAGAAGAGATACAGTGAAAAGGTTGCTATGAAGAAGAAGATCAAGGCCCACCAGGAGTCCAAGGTCAAGGGCCCATCCACGCCTAAGTTGGACGATGGTGAGGCTTTGCCTACCTACCTTTTGGACAGAGAAAACCAGAACACAGCCAAGGCACTTTCCTCATCGATCAAACAAAAGAGATTGGAAAAGGCAGACAAGTTTTCGGTGCCGTTGCCTAAGGTTAGAGGTATTTCGGAGGAGGAGATGTTCAAGGTGATCAAGACTGGTAAGTCCAAGACCAAATCGTGGAAGAGAATGATCACCAAGCACACATTTGTCGGTGAAGGTTTCACTCGTAGGCCTGTAAAGATGGAAAGAATTATCAGACCAGCTGCCTTGAGACAGAAGAAGGCTAACGTGACACACCCAGAGTTGGGTGTCACTGTGTTTTTGCCCATCTTGGGTGTTAAGAAGAACCCACAGTCGCCAATGTACACCCAGTTGGGTGTGTTGACCAAGGGTACCATCATCGAAGTCAATGTTTCTGAGTTGGGTTTGGTCACTGCTGGTGGTAAGGTTGTGTGGGGTAAGTATGCCCAGATCACCAACGAACCTGACAGAGACGGGTGTGTGAATGCTGTCTTGTTGGTGTAGTCATTAGTCATTTTTGGTTCTTTAGTTTGTTTTAATTCACGGGATTTTGAGATGGGTCACTACCATGGTGTTGTAGAGCTACTTAATGTGAAGAACAAATAGGATGTTAAACTACTGACATACTTTCAACACTCATAGTTTTCTGTGAGGTGGAGATTTTGAATGTACTCTCATTTCAAAGACCTGTGGAATTTTACAATATCTTGAGTACACTGTGTGATGTAGAATTGCAGATACCTAATATTACATACTTATACAAACTCATGTTCTCATTTCACAAATGTATCCATTATCATTTTAATCGTATTCACATTACTCTCCAATTCACAGAATTGAAGATTCATCCATTTACTTATCCTCCAACTCATTATCAAATAAATCATTGCACAAGATATCTTTCTTGCCAATGCTTCTGTAACCGCAATTCAATATCAACTTGGCATTTTCCCGAATCACCTCCCATTGACTGGTCAAAAGTTTTGTTCCTACAAGGAAACAGAGCCCACTGACGTTTTGTTTGTTTGAAAGCTGTGGGAGCAAGTCGCAGTACTTGGTCAAGATCTCGTTGGGTGAGTGGTTCACGCGTTTTCCGTCTTGTTGTGTGTGGTTGAGCTTGAACGGGTGGATGTTGAACTCCTTGTGCAAGTTGTCTTTCCGTAAATTGGTGAGGAATTCTTGCCTTATTCTGCTCAAGTACTGGTATCCACCTTCTGCACTTAGTTGTATCAAGTCCTCGTACGGCTTGTACGAAAGAGAACTCAGCTCGCCCCCGACCACGTCATCCGATTCTACGTCTAACTCAGCAAACCGTTGGCTCTCCAAGCCACATGACGAGAACGTATAACACCAGAGAACTAGTGTGGCCACACTGATTGCATACATGCAGTCAAAGTAGTCCCTGTTAACGTTCCAGTTCAAGAACTGGGCATTCTCCATCACGCCATCTTCCATGGGCTTCAACATTAACTGCCAAAGCAACAAGTAGCAGTGGATCACGGATCGCAAGTTGACCAATTCGTGAATGCTATTCTTTCCAGGTGGGAGCCTCATCCACATATTGTTCAATTTCCTCTGAACTACGTAGTGGTCTTTTCTCGTAGCACTGACGCTCATATTTGCTGGTGACCCACCAAAAATTGCAATGTCGTAATGGTTAATGTCTGCCATGCCTATAATCTGCGACAAGTGATACATGGGAATAGGGACCTGAGTCGTGCTGATATCGTTGAATACAGAGCTTGAACTTGGTGACAACACCAGAGTTGAGTAAGACTCAATCAAGTCTGCGTTCCAGTTGTCAAAAGCTCGAGTTAAGATTTCTTTCCATATCTTGCTTCTCTGACTGTTAGCTTGAATGATTCCATTGGAAGTGAGCAAGGAGGAGCTGTTTTGCAACTCAGATTGCTGCATCTGGTACATTATAGATACCAACCCCGCAAGCAATACTTTACGGGTGAACACTGACAACCTGGGCTTAGCAGTCGAGTCGACCAGTCTGTTTGGTTTGAGCAACTTCTTCAAAACATTGAGAAATGATTCTCCGTTGCGAATACGGATTCCATCTCCCTTCTTGTCTGGATTCAAATGAGACTTGGACTCTTGTAACTTTCTCTGTCTTTTCACGATTTTCTTGAAAGAACCATTCACATCCTTGGACTCCCACAAATGTTCGTCGTCGCAGGGTAAGTTTAACAACTGTAGCTGATAGAAGCTGATTTGGGGGTTATGCCTGAACTTGATGTAGTCAATGATATCAAGATAGAAGGTCATGAAAGTAACACGTTTCATCAGCTCCAGCTCGACCCATTTCACAAAAAGATCGTAGTCAGTGGTGTTGTCATCGGCCTGCGAAACTGAAATTTCATTCAGAGTGACATCCGACTCTTCCTCACCCGCGCTAGTGTTGAACCCACTCGCCAGGGACAGTTTTTTGTTGAGGGTGGCCGGGTTTCCTCCCAATAACGGAGATCTGCGCAATAGCTGTACTGTAGTGCCATGGTGAACATGGCCTCTTTCGTGCATATACCGCGGGAGGAAATTCTTCTCGCACCACTCCAACATGTTCAAGCTCTGCAAGACCCAGAGTTTGACTGGGGACTTGAAGTCCTTGTGCATGAAGATCATATACCTCAACGGAGTGGCAATAAGAATGCTGAATATGAGCTCAGGGGACTTCTTGCCAGACTTGGCCAAGATTTCGTTTCTTGTAGGGCTGCTATAGTTACAGCCAATCAATATCATGGATAAAAGTAGCAAAGGAGGTGCAACCTTGGTGTCAAACGAAGGTTTGTGCAAGATCGAAAACTGCTTGTTGAAGACAAGCCAGTACATGTAGACGTAGTAGGACAAACGGTCTTCTATCGAGTACCTATTCACCGAATCGTCGTGGCTGAATATTTGCATGATTTCTTCTCTCGAGACCCCAGGCAAGACTTTGACAAGCAGGTCAAATATGAGGCCGTCGATGAATATGTGCTTGTTTTTCATGGAGTTGTACTTGGAGCCGTGGGTGGCGAGTTTTTCCTCCAAGTGCTCTAGCGAGGTGAGCTTGGGGCCCTCAGGGCTGAAGGGGATCTGCTTTGGAGAGGTCAAGTTGGACTCGATGGTAGTGGCCGGCGAGGAGGACGAGCCTGTGATGGATGTGATAGCCAAATTCGACGGAAGCATCGAGGCCAGGTCGTTGCCGTTGCCAAATTGGCTCTGGTAGGTGCGCAAAAACACCTCATCGAGGGGATTGTCACTATTCAGGAAGATGTTGACGTCCTGGAAACCATATGCTGAGTTGGCCAAATTAGGGAACGGCGATATGTCGTACTGTTGTTGCGAAAAGTCCAGCAGGAATTGCGAGTTGAGTTGGGGAGTTTGCTGAAATTGTTGGTTGGGTAGTGGGTACGGGGAGCCCTGCAAGTAGATGCTTTTCGATTTCTGGTCCGCAGGAGACTGGTCTGGCGGCGAAACGTCGATTTTCTGGGACACGGGTGTGCCCATTTGGTCTTTTGTGGTGGACCCTGGCTTCAGAATCGTGTTTGGCGACGACTCCGTGAACAACCATGACAAGATATCGTTCTGGGACTGCGGTATAAAGCTCCCGTAGTTCATTCCCTGGATCTGTGGATACAGCATAAGCTGTTCATTTTGGTTCTGGGGCAATTGGGCCTGTGGGGCCTGGTTGTTCTGGTCTGGGAACGGCTGCTGGTGGGCCACCTGGCTTGGTAGCTGCACTCGCAGGCCGTCTTTGTTCTCGTGGATCAAGTTGGAGATGTTTAGCAAAGTCTGCGGCTCGTCCACCAGCGAGTCGTCGTGCGATCTGAGTGCCGGAGCCAGGCCAGGGACAAGGGCGGCCGGGTGGGACGCGGACCGCGCAGGTGCCTCGGCCCGCGAGGCTTGCATCAACTCGAGGTGCCGCTTGGCGTGCCGCTCCTTCAAGTCGCGCCTCACAAACGTCTTGCCGCACAAGCGCTTGCTGCCTCCGAACTCGACAATCATAAAGTCGCACTTGTACACCTCCTTGGGCTCGTGGTTCAAGTTGTGTCTGGCCAAGTGGTCCGACCGCGTGAACACCTTGTCGCAGTGCAGGCATGGAAACGTGCCCAAGGTGCGCTTTTTCTTCTTGGGACCCTCCCCCAGACTCAGGCTCGTGGACCCGTTCATTCTGCCTCTGTCGTTCTCCAGCATTCTTGACCTAGTGGACCCTGATACTGGATTCATATACCGGAATGCACCTGTTTTTATTGCTCCATCAATGCTGAAGCAATGCGTTTTTATGGTGCAACGTCGTGATGCCAATGCTCCGGATGGTTGTTTTGTTCTTGAAAACTGGGTCTGGTTTTTTTCTACTGGGGTCCCAAAAGCTTGGGTCTCTGTTTAGGGAATTGTTGAGGAAAAACGTCGGAGTTGGAGAGGTGAAGTTGACGTGGAAGGGTGGTACTGGGATGTGACTGGAGGGGCTGGGTTGTTCTGGGATGGAAACGACAGGGCCCCGTCATATTAGGGGCTCCACGCAAAAGAGTGCAAAACTGCGAGAATGCGGCTGTTGGGAATGTACTTGGGCTCGCCGTAGGGGTTCGATGGGAGAAGAAACACGGGAGGTGAGGATGCGCAGAATGTTTGTGAGGATGATGCTGGGCAGAAACAGCGTAGGCTTGGCTTTGTGGGTGGGGTTATGGGTTGATCAGGACGGTGATTTTGGAGGTGGTATTAAGGTGGATGGATGTGTTTGGATAGGCGAATTTAGATGGGTTTTGGTTAGTGATCTGGTGAACGATCTGGCGAACGATTGATGAGTTTACGACGACGGATGGCTGGAAAAAATTACGGACTGAGTGTTTAAATTGGCTGTTGCGGGACTGCATAGTTAACTAAAGGGTCCTTTAATGATGTCGAGAAATTGAGAGAGAATGTTTCAGGGTACTTTTAAGTATATTTCTCATCTTCATTTTGGCTGCAAATCCTGCTGAATTTTAGCCAGGATGCAACAACCATTTCAAGCTGAGGGACTTAATTCGAAGAATGCATGTCAAACTATGCGGCTACAATGCAGATCTGTGCATTCTTCGAAGCTCAATATGTGTAGGTCGATTAGAGCTTTTAGGGTGAGTCTGCTCATAAAAATAGGGCCTTGGCGACATAATTAAGAGAGAGCTGTAAATAAGGAGCGTCACTGTTGTTCTCCCAAACAGGAAATAAAGCTGCAAATCGGTGGTCTAGAGTGATTGTTGGCCTAGAGGTGAATACGGTGCTGCTACACAGTGAGTGTTCTGGAGTGATTGTTGACGTAAAGGTGTGACTTAGTTGAATTAGGTTGCTGCTACAGTGAGTCACTCTACGGGTAATACGGGTACATTGGGAAGGCCTGCTCGATGTTAGGTTCTTTAATTTTTGGTATGTTGAACACTTTGAGTGTTAGGTCCTGGGACACTGGATGGATTCTCAGTGTCCTAGTCACATGACTCCGGACTGACTAATAAGGTTGTTAGCTCATAAGAAGTGGCAGCTGTGAATTTGTCAGGACACGCTAGTCCTGTTTGCCTATAAAAAGAGCCACGTTGGTAACATTAGTTAGCTCTTTAGTCAATACACAGATATACTACTACACAAGTACTAGCCATTACTTACTATCCCCAACATTGAGAGTATTACAAAATAAAGTCTCATTGACCAAACTCTACCAAACATTTATATCTTAATACACAACTATATGGTAAACAATACCTACATTCTCATTCATAAATCATTAATACATAATAGTACACCCTTACGTTATGCTCACAATAAACGTAATGCCGGCTCTCCGAATAAATACGTTCCCGTACCTCAAACGGACCCTTAACCTCACGATATTGCTATGCTGTTTCTGTCGCAATAAACGTAAAATGCCGGCTCTCCGGGATAAATACCAATCCGCGCAACACTATCACTGAAGCGGATCCTTCTGTTCTCCACTTTTCCTAACTTTTGATTCTTGATCTCATGATCTGATTCTATGTCATCATCCAGATCTGCGTTTCCATTTTGATCGTCTTGATCATCATCCTCATCATCCTCATCATCCTCATCTTCATCCTCATCATCCTCCTCCTCCTCCTCTTCGTCATCCTCACTCTCCAGCCATATCGACGTCTCATCTGCCTCAAACACAAACTCATCCTCACTCCCCCCGAAAACAAAACTGTCCTCCTCCCCAAGCTCTATGCTCTCCTCCGACTCCTCCTGCACCTCCTGCTCGTCGGACTCATTGTTCTGTCTCTCCTTCATCCGTTCTTGTCGGAGCCATTTCCCGTAATACAGAATGTACATCTCAATGTTCATCACATACGCCCTCTTCAAATACTCATCCACAACCCGCTCCTCCAGTGTCTTGCTTGAAAAGTACTTTAATATGTCAAAGTAGTCAGAGT
This sequence comes from Kodamaea sagamina, assembly GCA_030556545.1. Lineage (NCBI taxonomy): Eukaryota > Fungi > Ascomycota > Pichiomycetes > Serinales > Debaryomycetaceae > Kodamaea > Kodamaea sagamina. The sequence goes on from JAKTUG010000057.1 coordinate 64,930, forward strand.
CGTAGAAGTCGCGGTCGTAGTACTTGTACTCGTCGTTCTGCAACCTGAAGATGTCGCTGTACAAGGAAAACAAGTTCGGGTTGGTTGCGTTCTGCATCGTTTCGGGCAAGTTCTCGGGGTAGATGTAAAACAAGGTGCACTTGTCGAAAAAAGCCTCGTGTTTCAAGTCGATGAACTTGTCGTTGAAGATTTCGTCCACACGCTCCTCCAACGTGATCTGGTATCCCGCGTCAGACATTCGCTTCAAGTTGGGCGAGTCCTGCATTATGCTGTTGACCACATAGTTGGTGATTTCTGCGTACTGCTTTTCGGCAGACAACCCCCCAAAGCACCGGTCGATGATGTCGTAGATCTGCGTGCGTACATGCTGGAGCGCCGTTTCCTGCGGCCTCGCCACACGGAGACTGGGCTTGAGGATGTTCCGTTGCACCGTCGGGGCATCCTTCGGCTCCTTGCTCTCTATCTTGTGAAACAACTCCTCCATGGCTGAGTCATCCAGGCTCTCTTCCGAGTCTACCTCCACCAGCAACGTGCTTCCCACACGCTCCAAGTACTGCTCTAGTGCCAGACTTACGGGAGTGTACTTGTCTCTTATGGTGGCCCGGAGGCCCTGGGCTATGTTCTTGGGTGAGTCTTTCAACACTCCTGTGTCGCACTCGCTGAACGGAAACTTCAGGTAGAGAGCTGCTATTCCAGTCTTGCTCTTTTTAAACGAGGTTTCTGTGGTCATTGTTATGATTTTGGGTCTTGGTTCATTGCTTTGCTCCAAGTTTAGCATTTGTTGCAACTGTGATTTTTAATTTATTCTGCTTTTTTTTTTTTCTAAATATATTGTATGTGCTGCAAATAGAGGAAGGTGCTATTTAGGTATGCTGTATTCACCCCCATGGAAATAATGCTCAACATCCAGTGAGCAGTGTTGATGCCACGAATACAAAGGTTAAGTACCACGATGCTTTGATGCTTAAATTCGCCCACTACTCTCCCAACCACTCTCCTCAACTAGCCACCCGCTATTCGTCGTATGACTCAACCCAAAAAAAAACCAAAACGCGAGCACAAGACACATTCTTATGTAAACAAAAGTAAAACAGCCATCACTTTAGTTTACGCGATTTTACATTCCATTTTTCCACCAGATAACACCTGTTAACATGTTCTCGATTCGTCTTGTTCGAGTGGTTGTTTCGGCGTTGGCGATCTTCGCGATCATAGCCTTCTTTGCCACGGCCAAGAATTCCATCGGAAATTCCATCCAGAGAGTCAGACCTGCCAGTTCTGGCGACAGCATTCCGTTTGAAGGCGCCCATGAAGAGGCTGCCAACACCTTCCAGGGCACTCCGCACACCGGATCCGAGCCTCCCTACGCCCAGCCCGACGTTGCTGTTCCAGGTAAGGCAAAGTCCCCGGTCCTCGCTGAAAAGATCACCGGCGAGACCGAGAAGGCTGCTTCCGGCGCCGTGAGCGCAGGCTCCAGTGCCGGCTCCAAAGGTGCCTCTGCCGGTGGTGTTTGCAACGAGAAGGACTACGTTGTCATGATCGACGCTGGATCCACCGGTTCCCGTGTACACGTCTACGAATTCAACACCTGCAAGTCTCCTCCAGAGTTGTTGAGTGAAAAGTTTGAAATGTTGAAGCCAGGGTTGTCGCTGTTCGACACCGACACCGTTGGTGCTGCTGCGTCTTTGGACCCGTTGTTGAAGACCGCGTTGGCCACCGTTCCGAAGGAAAAACAGGCGTGCACGCCTGTTGCCGTCAAGGCCACCGCCGGGTTGAGGTTGTTGGGCAAGGAGAAGTCGGACGCCATTTTGGCCGAGGTCAGAAGCCACTTGGAAAACGACTACCCATTTGCGGTTGTCGAGGGCGAAGGTATCTCCATCATGGAGGGCAGAGACGAGGGTGTCTACGCCTGGATCACCACCAATTACTTGTTGGGTAACATTGGGCTGAGTGAAAAAACGCCAACCGCTGCTGTTTTCGACTTGGGCGGAGGATCCACCCAGATTGTCTTTGAGCCCGAGTTTTCCGACTCCAAGGAGAAGTTGGGCGACGGCGAGTTCAAGTACGAGTTCGACTTTGCCGGCAGAAAGTTCACCTTGTACCAGTTCTCGCACTTGGGCTACGGATTGATGCAGGGAAGAAACAAGATCAACAGCCGTGTGGTTGAGGCGCACCTCAAGGAATCCGATGGCGATGACTTGAAGAAGTACACCTCGAAGAAGGAAACCAAGGACGCCAAGGCCACCGTGACCGTCAAAAACCCGTGTATTGCTGCGGGAGTGACTGCCAACGACGTTGTTGTTGAGGTTGGCGACAACGAGTTTTACGTTGTCAACATGAAGGGACCCAGCACTGGCGGCGCCTCGGGCGCACAGTGCCGTTTCCTTGCGGAGGCCATCTTGAAGAAGGACACCGAGTGTACCACCAAACCATGTTCGTTCAATGGTGTCCACCAGCCTTCGTTGACCAAGTCGTTCAAGAAGACCTCCGACATGTTTGTTTTCTCGTACTTTTACGACAGAACCAACCCGTTGGGCTTCCCATCGAGCTTCAGTGTTGATGAGTTGAACGAGTTGACCAAGTTGGTCTGCAACGGTGACCAGTTGTGGAAGGACATTTTGTTTGACGACCACATTAAGGAGTTGAAGAATGAACCACAGTGGTGTTTGGACTTGTCGTTTATCACTGCTCTTTTGCACACTGGTTATGACATTCCTTCGCACAGAGAGTTGAAGACTGCAAAGACAATCGATAACAATGAGTTGGGATGGTGTTTGGGTGCTTCTTTGCCGTTGTTGGACATGAAGAATGGAGGATGGAAGTGTAGAGCTTAATAGTGTTATAGTTGATAAATGTTAAATTGGAGTATAATAGGGTACTTTTTTGGACCAATCTTCCTATTTTTTGGAGTGTTCAAAGCAAAGATGGTCATTTCTCAACTAAGTTGTACTTAATGAAAAGATAATATTGTTTGCTGGATCAGATTTTAAGTATTTCGCAGCCATTAATTTGCATTTAAAAGTGACAGATTTGTGACTGGAAAGTCTTCGATTTTTACCTTTCGGGAAGATAAAGATACACTGAGAATCCTTTCCAAAGATCTTCAAATGTGGACCGATCTTTCACCCAATCTGCTTGCATTTTCTCAATTCTCCGGTTCCCACAACATCCCCTTCCAAATCCCGGCATCACCTACATTTTCTTCCTGCTTAGTAAAGTACAACTCGAAATCTCTGTAGCCTATCTACACGTTAACAAACAGGATCTTAAAATTTAGACTACATCACAAAGAATGATCAACCCTTTCATAAAATGTAATAAATACACTCCAGAAGTCTCTGAAGCTGAATTTTAACCCATAAACACCATTCACAATAAAAGTTCACTCAACACTCCACCACCTTCCTTTATACCTATTCTTCCCAACCAAACCTTACGCCACAACTAGAGGCGGAATTTACAGTCGGTTTCCCGTGCAAATCCAGATATGCGTAGCGGCTGATAATTAGTGAGTCAACACAAGAAAATATTGAAATTGTGCTCTACTCAGCTTATTAATCGATGCGTTTTAAGATCGGGCACGGCTAATATAAATACGCCTTAGTAGCATAAACTTTAACTGATTTGGTTATGAAGGAGGTTGAAGGAAGTGAATTTGAGGACGAAACTGTGAGGCATTCCAATGAGAAAGAGCAGGTAGGAGCTAATGGGAATGAGTTTGTGGGAACTAAAGAGAAAGAGAGGGTGCTATCAAATGAGAAAATACCGATGAGATCAAATGAGAAAGAAGTGGCGAGTCCTAATAAAGTAATATCTAATGAACAAGAACTGGAGAGACCTGATGAGTACCAAGAGGGGGACGAAAAAGAATATAATAAAGGATTAACTGAAAATGAATACAAGGAAGGACCCGAGGAAACAGATGTTGAAAAGCAGTTTGATGATGAACCCCCCGATGGAGGGTACTCGTGGATTATAGCACTTGCATCGATGCTTGCAATGTTTTCAACCTGGGGCTCAAGTGCCAGTTTTGGTGTTTTCTTGGACTACTACCTCTCGCACAACACCTTTGAAGGGGGAACTCACTTCGATTACTCGATTGTTGGAGGACTTGTTGTGTTTCTAGGGCAAGTCTTGTCACCAGTAGGAGGTTTTTTGTTTCGTACGGTTGGCTGCAAGCCATTGATGATGTTTGGATTGGTGACCCAGGCACTAGGCTACATTTTGGCATCGTTTTCCACGAGATTGTGGCAGCTCTTCTTGACTCAGGGTATTTTGGTGGGGGTTTCCTTCCTGATGATTTACATTCCTGCACTTTTGATAGTGCCCACCTGGTTCACGTCAAAAAGAGCCACGGCCATGGGCATAGCCAACTCTGGTGCGGGTCTCGGTGGATTGGTCTTCTCGCTCGCAGTAAACAAGGTCATTGAAGACACGGGCACCCACGAATGGGCCTTGCGGATGGTGTGCTTTGTAACGTTGTTTGGAACGATGGTTGCAATTATTTTTTTGAGGCCCTTCACCAAGGAAAAACCTTGGAAGGAGTCATTCAGCAAGGAGAATGTACAGCAGGCACTCGGTGATACTTGTGATGTTACCATATTCTACAGTAGCTACGAGTTGGCGCTACTAGCAGTCTGGTTTTCTTTTGCGTTGCTCGCGTACATGCTTCTCTTGTTCACGCTTGCACCTTATGCGACGTCGATCGGGCTCACGGCACAGCAGGGCCTGAACTTGACCTCCATTCTCAACGCTGCCCAGGTAGTGGGAAGACCGTTGATGGGCGTGTTTGGCGACATGTTTGGAAGATGCAATGCGACTGCCGTGATTACCTTGGCCAACAGCATTTTGTTGTATGCCTTTTGGGTGAACGCAGATACGTATGCTAGTTGTGTGGCGTTCTGCGTTTTGATCGGGTTGCTCTGTGGAGTTGCGTCTACCATGTCGCTACCGCTTGTGGTTGAGATTCTCCAGGGCCCGAGAGCCAGCAAGCTAGGGGCTGCCTTTGGGGGACTCAACATGATCACGTCTGTGTTTTGCTTGTTTTCCGCGCTGATTTCCTTGTCGTTGGCGCAAAATGGCGCAGCGCGGCCGTATTTGCACTCGCAATTGTTTGCTGGGTCGTGTTTTATGGCTTGTTTCTTGCTGATGCTTGGGGTGAGAGAGTTTCTTGTGAGGAAGGCCATGGAGAGAAAAGTTGTTGAATTGGTAAAGTTACAGCATTTGGTAGAGGATGAGGAGGATGAAGTGAGAACATTGGAGATGGAGAAACATGAGATAGAGGACAGGATGGAAATGACATTGGTTAAGTTTTTGTGGAGGTGTTTTTATGCCATAAAGATTTGAGGTAGACTTTAATTATAATAATGAGTGAAGATGTAGAGTTGAGATTAGTAAGATACATTCTTGTACTAAGTAGTACAGTGTCTAAAGTTTCCACAATTTAATTTATGAGAATCGGTACCACATCACACCTTTGCGATCAGACTTTATTACCCCCGCAGTTTGAACTTTTTGCACCCAAATTCTCATACATAAATGACATACGCGACTGCACCTCGTACTGGAAAGTCTCCTATATACTAAAACGATTTCCACCAGATAGTGTGATTGGGAGATAACGATTGAGTGAGTGAATCAAAGGATGCACAGAGCTCCTACTTTACGATTGTACCATCATCGTTTTGTAATCCAGATGAAGAGATATATAGTATTTGGAGACGGTTGATAATTTACAAAGGATCCAGAGAAGTTGATGAATTGCATATTCCTCAGAGAAGAATAGTAGTCAGTGAAGGATAGTACTCAGGCATAGTTGAATTATAGAGCACTGAATTCAAAAATACACTGAGAAGGCTCACAGAGCACCCAGATAAACCATACATGGCACTTAGAGAACTGAAAACCCCTGATCAACCCAATCACTTTCCCTCAATTCAGAACATTCCAATCACACGTCTCCATTTATCTCGGCATCCAAATCTCATCCAACTTTAAAACAGATAACCCAAACCACAACAATATTGCATCAAATACCACCACTTCTAACATATCCTCCTACCATTGTCTACAATCCATTGTATAACGAAGAGCCGCACTCTTTTATTACCCTAGAAACGAAAATGTTGACACCCTCACCTTTTTGCAGTAATTAGTTGGCCACGCATCGTAAGGCATCACACTGTAAATTACAGTTTGTATAAAGTAGAGTCTATATTTTTAGCCTAATGGCGTTCCAAACACTGTCGATTCGATGCAGCTATTGACAACTATTGACGTCATGACGTCTAATCTAAAATGCTAAACACTCCCCGGTATCCAAATTCTCAAACACAAACTCACCGGCCCCCACTCCTTCCGGTTCCATCAGCTTCTATTTACTAATCCTCCTCACTCCCCATTCTGAGGTTACATTATCTCTCTTCAGAGATTGTCCCCAGATTTTTCGGTAAGTCAATATCCGATTCTTCGCATTACAAATAGAAATATATAGTGCAACAGGTGTGCAAGATTCCACTATGGACGACCATAAAATGAGTGCCAGCCAGCTCACCTCGCAGTTACTGAACCTCCAAACCGAGATAAAGAGCAAAAAGCAGCGAAAGCCCGTGCGCAGTGGCGCCAGCACGCCGACGCACTCCGTGAGCCAACCAAACTTGAGCGGTGGCAGCTACATAGCCAATTCAGCGTCTGTCGTCATGAACGAGTTTTCAGGCAACGCTCCCGGCTCTCGCGATCGTGCCTTTATACACAGCAAGCTCTACTGTCAAGAGCAGGCAAACGTGCCCCAGTTGCTGTCCCAGACGAATTCGCAGTTACAGTCTCAAACGCCATCGCAGTTGCAGTCTCAAACACAGCTGCAGTCTCAAACGCTGTTGCAGGTTCCTCTGGCACAGGAAAAAGGCAACCCCCCGCAGCGCCGGCGGTCGTTCAAGGTGTTGAAGTTGCCGAACGACGAGTTGCGTCCAGTGAAATCGCACACCGAGTTGGCGGAAACCGCCAACGGAGTGCGGATGTTGGCGAAAAACTTGAGCAGAGCCACCATCCAGCTCGATGTGCGTGCCATCATGATTGTCACCAAGGCACGCGACAATTCGTTGATATACTTGACCCGTGAGGTCGCGGAGTGGGTGTTTTCGCGTGAGCGTGACGTTGTCGTTTACGTTGACGGCCACTTGGAAAAGCTGAAGAGGTTCAATGCTGAGGAAATCAAGGAGACATTCCCAAAGGCAAACACTCTTTTGAAGTACTGGGACAGAAAGTTTGCCTTGAAGAACCCGGAGAAGTTCGATCTTGTGGTGACCTTAGGTGGAGATGGAACTGTTCTTTTTGTTTCCAACTTGTTCCAGAGAATTGTGCCGCCGGTGATGTCGTTTGCGTTGGGATCGTTGGGGTTTTTGACCAACTTCAAGTTCCAGCAGTTTCGCGACAGGATGCGCAACGTGATCGATTCGGGTGTGAAGGCGTACTTGAGAATGAGATTCACCTGTAGGGTCCACAAGGAGGATGGAAAGTTGGTTTGCGAGCAGCAGGTGTTGAACGAGTTGGTGGTGGACCGTGGGCCGCTGCCTTATGTGACCAACTTGGAGTTGTACGGAGACGGGTCTTTGTTGACCGTTGCGCAGGCTGATGGGCTCATTATTGCTACGCCTACAGGGTCAACCGCATACTCATTGTCTGCCGGTGGGTCGTTGGTGCATCCCAGTGTGTCTGCCATCAGCGTGACGCCAATCTGCCCGCACACCTTGAGTTTCAGACCGATTTTGCTCCCAGACGGTATGTTTTTGAAGGTCAAAGTGCCTGCTGCCAGCAGATCGACCGCGTGGGCCTCTTTCGACGGCAAGGTGCGCACGGAGTTGCACAAGGGCGACTACGTGACCATCCAGGCGAGTCCGTACCCGTTCCCAACGGTGATTTCGTCGAAGAACGAGTACTTTGACAGTGTGAGCCGCAACTTGAACTGGAATGCGCGCGAGGCCCAGAAACCATTTAGTTTGCTCAGTGATGTCAACCAGAAGAGATACCGTAAGAAGAAGGGAAAGAAGAAGGAGGCACAATTCACACTCAGTAGCACAGACTCTTTGCAGATGGATGACGAAGAGCAGTTTGACATCGACGTTGAGGACGACGATAACACAGAAGTCAAGGAAGCTAACGAGGAGGCTATAGATGACGACTACGACGACGACACTCTTTCATCATCGACACCTTCAGAAGCAGAAGGAGGCCTTGAAATGAACAACTTTGACCTTAACTACTACAACAACGAGGATGACTTGCCGTTCGTGCCGTTGCCGGGCGAGGGATGTTCGACTCCGCCATCGCACAACCATGTGTACTCGCCTTTTGAGGACCGTACGTGCTGGGCACACCCGAATGCGAGGATATCGTTGAACGGGCCCACGGGTGGCTCTCTGGTGAACTCGACCTCGACCTCCGCAAGCAACATGGGCCATTCCACGTCCACTTCTGCCACCGGTTCTTTGAACAGCTCGCGGCATCCTAGTGTGGCCGCGCTTGATCTGGATTTCAATACGTCCCCGCTTGAGTCGAAGGGTAGGGGGATATAAGTTAAAGTCTCCAACAGGTAATCAAGACAAGGAGATGACTTTGGTGTTGCTGATTATATTGTGGGTAGTTATGGGCCTAGCATTTTAAGTGTAAGAATGAAGATAATAAGTTATTTATGTAGACTTGGAATGAGATTAGAGACTATATTTTTCAATTCTTCAGATATCTGTATGCTAAAGAGTGTAGTGGGAGTGAAATAGTTGCAACTTTTCAATTCTTCTGATATTTGAATGATAAAAAGTGAAGTGGGAGTAAAATAGTACAGAGCTTAAATGAGCATCAAATTAACTTTAAATTTTAAGTGAATTTAATTTTGCAGCCATAAAAATTAGTGAGCTCAATTAGTTTCCGGTATTTGCTTAGAACTGAAGATTATTAGTCTGGGAAGCTCTTGAGAATACACGACCTTGTTATTTTCAGTGCTTCAATTGGTTTATGAGTCTTTGCTACATAGACGACTCTGATTTCTCCCTTGCTCGGTTTAGAGTGTTGTCAATCCCCACATATCAGAACGGCCATCTTTGTTAGTTTCCAGACTCAACCACTCTATATATAAATATTAACAATGCTATAAATAGTTGGAAATTGTTGAACAATATATTGGGTCCGCATACATCCTCAAGCTACCTGCTCAGTAGCGTGCTCAACAAGGTACCCACAAGTCCAATTGCCTCAAAAAGATTGTAATAAGATACAACTCATTAAACAAATGCAAAGACCACTACTTGGGATTTAAGAGCTCTTTTGCTACATCTTAAAGCCCATAAGGGTGGCACTTTCATCTCTACAATTGTAAAACCCGATTCTAGGGGTGAGCTCAATGATCATATCCGAATTATAAAAGTGAAGTACCCTCCAAAGCTCAACACAATTCACATACAACAACCCAAGTATAGGAACGGATATGAATCAGCATCGGCGTTTCTTCCTATCCAAGTGAGTGGAAATATGCGAATACACAACCAATTCACTAATAATAACTCGCTCCAAATCTGTAGATAACAATTCTCATGAATCTCAACTTTCTCGAAATTAGGATACTTCGGTTCAAACCTTAATACTTCTCAATTACAATCGATACTGATCTGACCAGCTTTACACAAAATTACTGATCAATGTTCTCTAAACTTAACTCTGCTAACTCAATCACAAACAAAACCGCTAAACAGCCTCGACAGCAAACACGACACAACAGCAAAAACAACCACATCCACAATCACCCTTCTAACCTTCCTCGCGTAACTTTTTGGGTTCATGGACTTCCGCAGGCCTCATAATCAGATCAATGGGTGCAAAAACCCAAACAAAAGTAAAACTTTTCTCTTACAGAACACGTAGATATTTTGCAAGGCCAGTGCTCACTCACGTCACCACGCTACGTATTGATCCAACCCCTAACTGGCCCACCCAAACCACTCTCACTCCTCCACGCTCATTATCTCGTCACTACGCGTACCAACAAACTCTTTCTTTTGGACGTGCGCCCACCACAAAAGTTTTGCTCTTCTCATCACGTTCCAGTACTGCGGTACGGAGGCGAAAATTTTTCTCAGCCAAAAGTTTCCAAAAGAAACGCCCAAGCCCCTTCAGTTTGAATAATTTTGCCTTTGACCAAGAGTATATTACAAAGGCTTCTTCCTGATAAGCAAACTATATTTGTTAATATATCATATATACATACATTTTTGAGGTAGTATTACAATCATGACTGATTTAGCTCAACAGATGAACAACCTTTCGGTCCAGGACTCCAAGAACGGCGAGTCTGGGAGCGAGGGTGGCAAGAAGGTTTATGTTCCGCCATCGAGAAGAAACGCCAGCGGAGGGTTTGGCGGCCGCGGCGGGTTTGGCAACGGCTTTGGTGGCAGTGGCCGCGGCGGCCGCGGTGGCTTCAGCGGCGGCAACGGCGGCGGGTTTGGCAGCAGCGGCCGCGG
>JAKTUG010000058.1:0-69309 GCA_030556545.1 Kodamaea sagamina
GTGGGTGGTGGGCTGTGTAATGTGAATTTTGAATTTTATGTGCATTTGTTGAATAATGGAATGGGTTTTGCCAATGGATTTCATTAACTCTTGAGTTAAATTTTAGTAATGCTACTCAAGAACACTCTCCCTTCATATGATTTCATAAATTGCATCTTATTGATTTTCCTGTTCTGTAATGGCTCAGCTTTGGGTGACTCAAAGCATAAATGGTGGTATTCAGCAGATTTCTGTGGCTGCCTTGCATATGACTGTTCTTGTTACCACGTAGTCTAGTTCAGAGAGTCTCGGAGAATGGAGAGAATAGCCTTAAGAATGATCTGGTTCTCGGTTGGCTATTGTGGTTGGCTTGGTTACCGCGATGCATGGTACGGAATAAATGAGTTCAGGTGATAAGCTAAGTAGTTCTTTGGGGGAAAATAGAAGTTGGATAGAGGTAGGAAAATAGAAGAGGATGTTGAGAGTAAAATAGAAGAGGATGTAGAGAGTAACATAGAAGAGGATGTAGAGAGTAAAATAGAAGAGGATATTGAGAGTCAAGTAGAAGAGTTTAAAATGGAAATGAACTGGTGAAAGGTGAACAGAATGGAAGCGGCGGTGAGAGTAAGGAGAACGAAATATTGGAGCATAAAGTCGAATAACGAGCTCAAACCCACAAGCGTTGAACTTACCTTAACATAACAAATGTATTAGTAGAACGAAAAAGATAAAAGTCCTCTTTATATTCATTTATATGTCATTGCTATCAATTCTGGAAAAAAATCTCCAGTAATCTGAAAATTTCCATTTGCGAACATTTTTGCAGCCAATTTTGACATGATAACGTTGAGATTGTTGTGTTTGATCATTGTTGATAGTTAAGATCTAAGAGGATTTTTATATACAAAATCAATGCTTCTTATACACTGAAGAGCATAGCGATATCAATGCTTGATTATCCCTGTGGTCATGTAAGCCATAACAATAAAGTGACAGACAATGACCCCTGTACACCACCCTTTAACCATATAAATTTATATGACACCTTATAAACATAATCTACTCTGTGACCTTTAAACTTTTCAAGCTAATGTGTAGATCTATCCCTGAAATACCCGAACTACCCTCTTAACCTACCTTTAAATTGCTTGAACCTCTAAAACCAACCTATATCTACAAACTGCTCTGTATTTCTAACTCCTTTCTGAATATGCTACTCCCTAAACCTTACCCTTAACAATATAAACCACTTACTACATCTTTCTTAACTACACAAACTATACTCTACCCTCTGACCATCATCTACCTAATCTACACCATAAATCTAACTCTTAACACCATACTTACTCTTTTAGTCCAACCCTTAACTAAACCATTACATCTAACCTTAGATACTAAAACTACCTCTAAAACTACCTCATTCCTTAAACTAACCTCTAATTTTAACTCATTAGTTGAATATCCCTCCAAATCTAACTCACTACCTAAACTACCCTCTAATCAAACCATTAACTCTGAAACCACCCTCAAAATTCCATAACCTACACAAACTATTCTCAAACTCTTTACCAAAACTACTCTCAAATCCAACTACACCCCAAATTTAACACCTCTATAAGTCCATCTACCTTCACATTCAAACCTAACTACATAAACTATTCTCTAAACCCAACCAATCTAAACCTAAATCCACTCCTCCACCATTGATCTCCACCATTGATCTCCACTATAAACCTTCATCATAAATCTCCACTATATATCTCCACTATAAATCTCCATCATAAATCTCTATCATAAATCTCCATCATAAATCTCCACTATAAATCTCCATCATAAATCTCCTTCATAAATCTCCATCATAAATCTCCATCTTTTCTCCCAATCACTCTTAACCTACCACACGACCCTCAACAACTTTTTTTGCCTTCAAAACTATTCAAAAACCACCATGTCTCCAGTAAAGGACCAATCCAAAGACACCGAAGACAAGTCTTCTGGGGCACCAGCCAAGAAACCACAGCCCAAGGAAGAAGAGTTATCGGAAGAAGACCAGCACTTGAAAGATGAATTGGAGCTGTTGGTGAACAAGTTGCTCGAGGGCAGCGACGGCGCCGCCGAGAACGCAGACCACTTGAGTGCGCTCAAGACGTTCATCAAGGACTCGACCACGTCGATGACGGCGGTGCCCAAGCCGCTCAAGTTCTTGCGCCCCCAGTACCCGGCCTTGGCCGCGTTGTACGACCAGTGGGCCGCCGCACAAGGCGCCGACGCAGCCATAGTCATCAAGTTGGCCGACATTTTGTCCGTCTTGGCCATGACCTACTCGGACGACGGCAAGAAGGAGTCGCTCAAGTACCGTTTGTTGTCGTTTGACGAAACAATCACCGATTGGGGCCACGAGTACATGCGCCACTTGGCGTTGGAGATTGGCGAGTCGTACCAGGAGCTGTTGGGGCGTGACGACGGGTCGGTGGCCAAGTTGGTGGAGTTGTCGTTGAAGATCGTGCCGTTTTTCCTCAAACATAACGCGGAAGCGGACGCAGTTGACCTTTTGCTCGAGATCGAGAACATTGACAGATTGCCCGAGTATGTCGACGAGAACACATATGCCCGTGTTTGTTTGTACATGGTGAGCTGCGTGCCGTTGTTGGCACCACCGGACGATATCTCGTTTCTCAACACTGCGTACGCTATTTATTTGGCTAATAAAGAGCCTACTCAGGCCTTGACTTTAGCTATAAAGTTGGGTGATGAACGGTTGATAAAGCAGGTTTTCGAGAGTACCGATGATGTGCTGGTGCACAAACAGTTGGGTTTCCTTTTGTCGCAGCAGTACAGCAGTTTTAAGTATCCTGGTGAGAATGCTGAGGTTCAGGAGGCGATTTCTAATTCCAAGTTGCACGAGTATTATGGGTATCTTGTTAAGGAGTTGAACTTGTTGGATCCTAAGGTTCCTGAAGATGTGTACAAGTCGCACTTGGAGAACACGAGGTCGGGTTTTGCATCGGGGTCAATCGATTCAGCAGAGCAGAACTTGGCAGCAGCGTTTGTGAACCTGTTCCTCAACTTGGGATATGGTGCTGATAAGTTGATTCAGACAGACGTGGACAACAAGTCGTGGATCTACAAGACGAAAGATAGCGGAATGACGTCGGCCACCGCATCCTTAGGATCTATTCACCAGTGGAATGTCAGTGAGGGCTTGCAGGCATTGGACAAGTACACCTATTCTTCTGAGGACGAAGTCAAGGCTGGTGCGCTCTTGGGTACCGGAATTGTTTCGTCGAACGTGCACGACGACGTCGACGCGGCGTTGGCGTTGTTGCAGGACTACGTCACGGACCTGAACAAGCGCTTGCAGGCCGCGTCCATCAACGGATTGGGCATTGCGTTTGCGGGCTCGTCCAACGAGGAGGTGTTGGGCTTGTTGTTGCCGTTGGTTTCCGATTTGGACGTGTCGTTGGAGATCTCGTGCCTCGCAGCCTTGGCCTTGGGGCACGTATATGTTGGTACCTGCAACGGCGACATCACCTCAACCATCTTGCAGACTTTATTAGAACGCGATTTCTCCCAATTAACCAACAAGTTCATCAAGTTCATGTCGCTTGGGTTGGGTCTCTTGTACATTGGCAAGACCGAGCAGGTGGACGACGTTTTGGAGACCATCGACGCGATCGAGCACCCCATCAGCAAGACGCTCAAGGTTTTGGTGAATATCTGCGCGTACGCTGGAACTGGTAACGTTCTACAGATCCAGTCGTTGTTGCAGATGTGCACGGCAAAACCTAAAGACTTGGAGGCGGAGGAAAAGAAGTTGGAGATGAGCGAGGAGGAACAGAAGGCTGCGGAGAAGGATGACGAGGATGTTGATATGGAGGAAACGGAGGCTACCGAGACCACCGACGCAAATGAAACCAGCGAGGCTGCCGAAACTGCAGAGTCCAAGAAGACAGAATCGTCCGAAGAGTCCACCGAAGAAGAAGACGAAGACGAATTGTACCAGGGAATCGCCGTATTAGGGTTGGCGTGCATCGCGATGGGCGAGGACATTGGCCAGGACATGTCGTTGAGGCACTTTTCGCACTTGATGCACTACGGAAACCCGCTTATTCGTCGCGCGGTGCCGCTAGCCATGGGCTTGGTGTCCACCTCGCACCCGCAAATGAAGGTATTCGACACCTTGTCGAGATACTCGCACGACCCGGACTTGGAGGTGGCGCAGAACGCCATCTACTCGATGGGATTGGTGGGTGCCGGTACTAACAACGCCAGATTGGCCCAGTTGTTGAGGCAGTTGGCCTCCTACTACGTCAAGTCCGCGGACTCCTTGTTCATGGTGAGAATCGCACAGGGCTTGTTGCACTTGGGCAAGGGCACGTTGACGTTGACCCCGTTCAACAGCGAGAGAACCATCTTGAACAAGGTGTCGTTGGCGGCCTTGTTGACCATCTCGGTTGCGCTTTTGGACCCCAAGTCCTTCATATTGAACGACTCCAAGACCGAGACCTCGCACCAGCTCTTATACTACTTGACCCCGGCCATCAAGCCACGCATGTTGATCACGGTGGACGAGGACTTGAACCCGATCAAGGTGAATGTGAGGGTTGGGCAGGCGGTTGATGTTGTAGGCCAGGCCGGTAAGCCGAAGACCATCACCGGGTGGGTGACGCAATCGACCCCGGTGTTGTTGAACTTTGGTGAGCGTGCGGAGTTGGAGAACACAGAAGAGTGGATTAGTTTGAGTAGTTCCTTGGAGGGAATTGTTATTTTGAGGAAGAGTCCTGAGAGTAAGAGTTCTGATATGGAGGTTGATAATTAGTTGATAGAGTATAGTTTTGGTGATTGTATGTGATGTAGATGATATTATAGAAGAATATTTTAAGGATATCTTAAGGAAGGATATGGATGTACTGATGTACTGATAACTGAAATTACAACTAAGGGTATCTTAAGATTGGATTAATAGATATACAAACTGAGGATTTCTTTAAGATTGAATTAATAGATATACAAACTAAGGGTATCTTTAAGATTGGATTAATAAATATAAAAACTAAGGGTATCCTCAGATTGATTAATAGATATAAAAACTAAGGGTATCTGTATGAACTATTCATCTGTTCAATCTTATAATCTAAGAGTCTCTTTAAGTGTGGATTAAAAAAATCTAAGGATATCTTAAGTTTGAATATTAAACAGAAAAAACTAAGGGTATCTGGGGTTAAAAATTTAAGATAGAATTGTTAAGTATTTCATAAAGATACCATGAATTGCAATATTGGATAGTTTATGTTTCTTAGAGGTAGTAAAGTTAGAATTGTAAGATTCAATGGTCATATTTCATGTAGAAACCATAAATTGTAAGATTGGATGGTCAAGTGTTTAAGTTACCATAAAGTTTGAATATCCAAATATTTCTAAAGCTAACGAAAAGTAAGGTTAAATAGTTTATACTTCATAAAGATACCATAAACTTTGAATTGTAAGCTTGATATTTCACAAGTCACCATAAAGTTGAAGGACTTAAAATTGAATACATACCTAATAAGATATCTTAAAGTTGGAAAAGATTCAGTAATGTTCCATATCTTAAAATGGTTACAGATTAAGAGTCCAGACATTCTTGAACTTTTAAATTTCATTGGATATCTTAAGGATGAATAAAAGACTTAATGAACCAATAGAATGCAAGAAAACAGCACCTGTTCCCATCTTGCAACTCAATTGCTCTCCTCCTCTCTCATCACTCTCTATCACTCAATTAATCGTATCTATTTTGACTATGCATCTACTTAAACTCCTCAGCCTTACCAGCCATCAACAAACCAACAATCAAGCCAAACAACCCCAAGACCGAGCCGAAAATCTCAATGACAAGGATCTTCACAAAGAGCGACAGGTCTGCAGCGTCCGAAATGGCGGCGGTGGACCCAGTCACACCCACCGCAATGCCACAGATCAAGTTCGAGAGGCCCACGGTCACACCGGCCCAGAAAAGCGAGTAGCCGGTGTACAAGTTCTCCTTGGTGAACAATTGGTCGTACGGGACGCTGTTCAACTTGGACGAGAAGACAATCGCCATGATCAACCCGTAGATGGCGACGACCTCGCAGAAAATGATGGAGATCAAGTTCTTGGTGGTGATTCTGGGTGCCTTGACACCGGCACCGATGATGGACGAGCCGGTTATGAAGATGCCCCACGCCGCGCCCACGACGGACAAGCCGATGCACGCGGCGATACCCAAGTTGGCCCACATGTAGGGCGACGTGGACTCCAAGAACGCACCCACGTTGAACGACTCCCCGGTGTTGTGGAACAACATGTACCCACCCACCACTAACACGGCACTGGCCAAAAGCGATTTAACGACGACCATTCTGATTGATGTATTGCTGAATGAAATGTTCAATTTGTTGTTGGTGTTTTTTTGGGTGTTGCAGGTTGGGATTTACAGGTTGGAGATAACATTGAAAAGGGTGAATAAGGTTCAAGAGGGAATTGTGTGTGAGGAGGTGGAGTGAGGGTGGAGAGTAGTATTAGAGGAATTGGGGGGTATCAGACTATTGAGGAAGATAGAGTGTAGAATTTCAATTTTTACTGGATTGAAAAGTTTGAGATTATCGATTCGCAAGATTAAATGTCAGTGGATAAGGATTATATGGTGAAGGAGTTTGTGGTGCAAAGAATTGTTTCTTGATAAGAGTGTTGAATTAAGATTTGGGGGTTAGGGTGGTTGTCGTTGTTTTTACTGAAAAAGAATTGAGAGGTAGTTGTAATTTCTTGAGGTACATTAAAGTGCAAGGGAAGGAACAGGTTAAGAGACAGTAATTAAATGGAGAGAAATCAAATTGAATGGAACATTAAATTAAATGAAGTTATCAGGTTAATGAAGAGGTATAAATTGAAAGTATAGAATGCTACAAGAGTAAACCAACCAATTGCCTCCTATTGTACAGTAAATGATAAACAGGCACACTTTATGTACTTTACATTCATTTTTTGCACCCAAAATTCTGATAAAGCCAACGTTAAATGGTGTGAAGTAAGAATTGAAGGAAAGAATACTACCGGAGTAAATCAACCCAATTGCACTCCTTTCTTCACAGTAAATGATAATCAGGCACACGTTTCGGAGCTAACATTAATTTTTGCACCCAAAATTCTGTCAAAACCAACAGTTAAATGGTGTGAAGTAAGAATTGAAGGAAAGAATACTACCGGAGTAAATCAACCCAATTGCACTCCTTTCTTCACAGTAAATGATAATCAGGCACACGTTTCGGAGCTAACATTAATTTTTGCACCCAAAATTCTGTCAAAACCAACAGTTAAATGGTGTGAAGTAAGAATTGAAGGAAAGAATACTACCGGAGTAAATCAACCCAATTGCACTCCTTTCTTCACAGTAAATGATAATCAGGCACACGTTTCGGAGCTAACATTAATTTTTGCACCCAAAATTCTGTCAAAACCAACAGTAAATGGTATGTTCCACTGTGATTCTCACATTAATCATTTCCTTCTAATTCATTGTACATCATGACAGTAACATTAAAATCTCAATCGAGATCTTCATTCATTGGTTATCAATAAAAAATCTCAATTGAAATTCATTAATTACCCACCTTCATATGTATACTATTCACATGTCGTGTCATCCCCTGCTTACTCTTAAACTCAGCACTACAATACTCACAACTAAACCCAACATGTATCTTCAGATGGGTCGCCAACAGGTCCACCGACCCAAACTCAAGAAAACACTCGTCGCACCGCAACAAAGGGTCCCCCACATGGATCTTCTGGTGCTCCTCGAGCTGGTGCGGCCGCGGAAACGACTTCAGGCACCGGCGACACCTATAGGGGACGTCACCCGTGTGCAAGCGGAGGTGGTCGGTAAGGGTGCTCAGTTGTGCACACGCATACGGGCACTGCGGGCACTGGAACGGCTTCTCTCCCGTGTGTGTCTTCATGTGGTTGACGAGCTGCCCCAGCTGTGCACTAGAGTACTCACACTTGGTGCACTTGTACGGCTTCTCGCCCGTGTGGGTCCGCACGTGCGTGGTGAGCGAGCTCGGGTTCGCGAACGCCTGGTCGCAGTGCGTGCACTTGTACGGTTTCTCGCCCGTGTGTGTCTTTGTATGCGCGTTGAGCGAGCTGCGGTTGCCGCACGCGTACGCACACTCCAGGCACTTGAACGGCTTCTCGCCCGTGTGCGTGCGCATGTGGATCTTGAGCAGCGTGCTGTTGGTGTACGCGTTCGGGCACTCGACGCAGGCAAACGGTTTCTCGCCCGTGTGGATGCGGAGGTGCACCTTGAGCGTGGAGAAGGTCAGAAACGTTTTCGAGCACTCGGTGCAGACGTGCGATTGGCGGTGTGCGCTCGACTCGTGAGCCTTGAGCTTGGTTTTGTCGTCGAAAACGTCGTCACATTTGGTGCAGATTGCGAGTTTGTGAGTACGGCGAAGATGATAATGGAGCGAGTTTTTCGATGTGTGTTGTTTGGCGCATACATGACATTCCAAGTCTTCATTGATTTGGGTTTCCTTCTTCACTTTGGGTTTTTGGCCTGCGACTGCAATGTATTCGTTCGCGGTTTCGTAACCTTCATCCAGACCAGAATCTTCTGAATCTGAATCTTCCAGGTCTTGGTTCCAGTCGTATTCTGAGTCTTCATTATCAGAGTTTTTATTTACAGAGCTTTCTGAGCCGTGCTCATAGGTTTCGCTACTTCTGATTCCATTTCTTGTCAGTTTGCCGTTGATATTGGTTTCGATTAACGGAGACAATTCTTTCGACTCTTCTTTGATAAAGTCTGATTCTTCTTCTAATTTTATGACAAATTCGTCTGCGGATTCTTCCAGTCCGCTATCCAGAACAACCTGCTGTTCTTGGTTTTGATTTGGTTCATCTTCTTGATGGTCTTTTTGTTTTCGTTTCTTATCTCTTTTTCGTTTCTTGTCTCTTTTCTGTTTCTTGTCACCTTTTTGTTTCTTGTCTCTTTTCCGTTTCTTATCTCTTTTCTGTTTCTGGTCCGTTTGTTGATCTATCTCTTGATGTTGTTCATGGTCCATTTCTTGTTCACGGTCCATTTCTTGTTCACGGCCCAGTTCTTGTTCACGGTCCATTTCTTGTTCACGATCCATTTCTTGATCTTCCTGATCTTCTGGTTTCTGATCTTCTTGATCCTCATTTCCCCCATCCCCCTTCTGTTCTTTTTCTCCCAACTCCCTCGACATCCTCTCATACTCATCCGTAAACATCAGCTCATTCTGCTCAACTTCAGAATCGTTCTGCTCCACTTTAACCCTGATCTTTTGTTTCTTCCGTGTCCTCGAACTCTTATCCAAACTCCTCCTCTTACTCCCTTTCCCTTCTTTCTCTCTTTTCCCCATGGTGGACTTCCTCTAGTTTATTGTTTTTTTTGATTTGTTCGGAATACAGATTACGCAATATATGGCATTAGATAATTCATACACATTACATTAGATAAATGTAAACTAGGTGGTGTTAGATAATTTAAACACCCCCTGGTGGTATTATACCCATGGTGTTAGATAAATGTGAATTTAAGATTATTTATAGCCATGGTATATAAATTCAAGTGACATTAGGTAATTCATATCCATCGTATCAGATAAATGTAAACTTAGGTGACATTGGATAATTCATATCCTGGTTTTAGATAATTCACACCCTGGTATTAGATAACTCATACCCATGGGAGAATCAAATACCCCATGGTGGTATTAGACAAATTAAGACATTAGATATTCATACCCCATTAACATAAAATTCACATCCAATGCAACATCGTTCCATAAGACTAAATATAAAATAGACCAAAACCCACCAAAACAACCAATGAACCAAAAAACCAAAATTACCAAACCACCAAAACAAAAATGACTACAATCCGCTGGGGCATCGTCGGCGCAGGAAACATCTCTCTTCGCTTCATCAAAGACTTGTTGGTGTTGGGCAAACACCCCCAGGGCCCAAACAAAATCAAACACGTAGTGGCGGCCGTGGGTGCATCATCTTCCGCCAAAGCTCAAAAGTACATTGAAACAAATAAGCTTGAGGGCACCAAAGCCCTCAACTACGACGAAATCATCGCCACCAAGGACGTAGACGTCTTATATATCGGATTGCCACACAACTTGCACGCACCGTTTGTCCTCAGGGCCATCGAGGACGGAAACAAGAACATTTTGTGCGAAAAACCCGTCACGATCAACGCTAAGGAGTTGCAAAGAATCCTCGCTGCGGCCGAAAAACACCAGGTTTTCTTCATGGAGGCGATGTGGGCGCGCTTCTTCCCTGCGTTTTTGGACTTGCACGAAAAGTTGTACGCGGACAAGGTCATCGGCAACGTGCGTCGCGTCTTTGGCGACTTCAGTGTCCGCATGTACGACTGGGAGGGTTTGGGCCCCGAGCACAGGATGGTCAATAAAAAGATGGGTGGTGGGGCTTTGTTGGATATAGGTATCTACCCAGCAACCTACTGCCGTCTTTTTTTGCACCCAGAATCGTCCCCCACAGACTGGTCAGTAAGTTCCGAACTCACGATGGACTCGCTCACTGGGAAAAAAGACGACGAGGTGGACTTTATGGCGACGGCCATCTTCCACGACAAAAGGCACAAACAACAGGCCATTATGAGTACATCTGTGCACACCGCGTCCAACGGCGAAATCGTAGTTGTTGAGGGCGACGCGGGGAAAGTCACGGTCGCTGCCGCGGGGGACACTCCCTGCCCGGCATCTTATCGCATTACCTTTTACGACAAGGGCAAGCCACCAATTGAGAAAAACTTTACGGGGGATTTGCATGGCGGGGAGGGTTTTTTCTACGAGGCAGTGGCTGTAGGTGAGTGTTTGTTGAAGGGTGAGAAGCAGTGTTCGTTGATGAGTTGGGAGGAGAGTAGCCTTATGATGGCTTTGCTTGACCGTGTTAGGGCACAGCATGGATTTAGGTATGAACAGGACGAGTAGCTGAGGTGTGCGTTTTAACTAATTTGCATATCGACTGATCTGTTAAGTTTAAAAAAATTTCTAAAGTAATTTCATCAAGTAGAATTTCATAAAATGTTTCAAGTAAATTTCATCCATAAAAGTTTTAGTTCCAATAAAACTTCACCAATCAAATCCCCCCATATCCTTTGCCGTAAAAAAAATCCGAGGCCCTGCAATTGGACGCTCAAAGGTGGGACGCGGCTTATTCACTGATAGCCTGGTACATAAATATGACAATTAACTGAAACTCCCCACCTATCCTGTAATTCAAAACGTTTTGTCACCCTTTTACTCCGGTTATAGGCGAGCAACATAATGCAACATAGTTCCCCACAATATGTTGCAAACCTTGTTTTCTTTTCAGGGAGATCTACTTTGGAGGTGCCGGCCACGTTGAAACTTTGGATATCCATAAAGATGACATTCAGTCTTGAGGGTCCTCAAGACTTGGTACCAACTCTTGGATTCCCAACTTTTTATCCCGCAGTCTTCGTTTCGTCTTTCAGACGAAAAAACGGAGGCTCAACGGAGTTACTCCGAAATGAACAAAACGACATTACAGGGCGTCCTGCACACCAGCTTTGGGGGCTACGTCAATTTGCACCCAAATGTAATACTCCGGGAATCCTAAAGATCTTACCCCACACTCCTTTGTGATGTACTAACCTCTTCCTTTGTCACCCTTGCTTTAGTATAAAAGGTATACCGTACCAAGAAATTCCATCTCATCTCCAAGAAATAAAATGACTGACAGAGAAAAAGAAGTAGGAATGATGAGCGTGAAGCTGAGGCCTATCGAGGAGGTCAAGCCCGCCAAGAAACACTTCAGATGGAGGGTGGTTGACGAACACTCGCCCAAGGAAATCTACAACGCTACCTTGTTCTTCACGGTGTTTGTGTTTGGTATCTTAGGTGCTGCTCGTGGGTACGATGAAGGTAATATTGCGGGTTCGATTTACCAGAAGTCGTTCACCACCTTGTTTGGTCTCACCGACAAGACCAAGTCGGCAGGCTACCTCGCCAACCTCAAGTCGAACATCACGTCAATGGTGCAGTTGGGTTCGGTTGCTGGTGCGCTTTTGGCCACTTTTACCGTTGACTACTTGGGCCGCGTGAGGGCCTTGCAGCAGGTTTGTATTATCTGGATTGTCGGGGCGGTCATCCAGATCACCGCCAGAGACGTGGGCCAGTTGTACGCAGGTCGCTTCATTGAAGGTTTGGCCGTGGGCCAAACCACCACCATTGGACCCACTTTTATGTCGGAGGTGTCTCCACCAGCATACCGTGGTATGTTTGGGTGTTTGTTCAGCGGTGCCGTCTACTTTGGTATTTTTGTTGCGTATGGTGCTAATTACGGTACCGCGAAGCACATTTCCCCCACCTCCAACACCCAGTGGGTCGTGCCCACCTCCGTCAAGATTATTCTCGCTGGTTTGGTCTTGGCTGCCTCCTTCTTCACCTTGGAGTCTCCACGTTGGTTGATCCTGAAGAACAAGTACGACAAGGCGCTCATCAACTTGTGCAAGTTGCGTAGATTGCCCGAGGACCACCCATACATTATCAGTGAGATTTCCGATGTCCAGGAGCTGGTTTTGATGGAACGCGAGGCAAACGCAAACTACCCTGCGTGGAAGAAGCTCAGAGACTTGGTCACCGTCAAGTCTCTCCGCTACCGTTTCTTTGCCATTGGTGCCATGACCCAGATTCTTGGTCAGTGGAGTGGTGCCAACAGTATCACCATCTACGCGAACGATTTGTTTGGTTTTGCGGGAATCAAGGGTCTCGAGGTGTTGAAAATGACGCTTTTCTTGGGTCTCGTCAAGTTTGTCTCTGCCTACTTTTCTGCCTTTTTCATCATTGACTTCTTGGGCAGAAGAAGAGCACTTTACATTGGTATTGTGATCCAGGCAGTGACAATCTTGTACTTTGCCATTTTCTTGCAGTTGGTGCCCGAGGCCACCGAATTGACGGCGGTCTTGACCCCCTCCCAGTTGGCTGCGTCCAGAGGCGCCATCGCCGCCGTTTTCCTCTCCGGTGTCGGTTGGACCATGGGTTTCAACGCGGTCCAGTACTTGCTCGGCTCCGAGATCTTCCCCATCGGAATCCGTTCCTTTGCGCAGTCGCTCATCATGGTGTTGCACTTTGCTAACCAGTACGGTAACTCCAAGGCCGTCCCCGAGATGCTCTTGTCCCTCAACCCCGACGGAACATTCTACTTTTTCTTTGCGGTTTGTGTCGTGGCGCTCGGCTACTTCTACTTCAGTTTGCCAAATATTTCCGGAAGATCTTTGGAGAGTATGGAGGAGATCTTCAACCTCCCATGGTACTTGATTGGAAGAAAGGGCCCTGAGTTGTGTCCTGACAGATCTGAAATTAACAGAATCACGTACACTGATGAGGGCCCAATGATGTTGGAGGATCCAAAGGCCACCGATGTTATGATTGAAAATGCCTCTGTGAACAGTCACAAGAGTCGCAAGTAATCTGTTTAGTTTATAATACACAAAAACGTAATTTGCACCCATTTTGATGGAACATTTTTAGTGAAATTTTAACTTTGAGATGATTTGGTTTGTTAGAACTTTTTAGAACTTTGAAGATTTCCCTTTGGATGATAATTGTTTTCGCTTCGTATGATCTTCACTTTGGTATTGACTTTGGTATGATCTTCACTTTGTATGTTCTTCACTTGAGTATTCGCTTTGGTATGATCTTCAATTTGTATGATCTTCACTTTGTATGTACTTCTATTTTGGTATGTTCTTCACTTTGGTATGTTCTTCATTTTGGTATTATCGTCACTTTAAGCTGCTCTTAACTTTGTATGTTCTTCACTTTAAGATGCTCTTCACTTTGGTATATTCTTCACTTTAGTATATTCTTCACTTTCAGACGCTTCTACTTAAAATGGTCTTTCTCTTACTTCTTACTCGAGACTTCTTGTGACTCTTTCCAATCACTTTGAGTCGCTTTTCACTTTCACGATCGGCTTGAAAGGAGGGGTAACCGACCGAACCATGAGGGGCACTAGGTTTGGAGGCTCACCATCGGTAGATCAAACTGTTTTGGTAGCTCATGCACATTCTTGCATTGTGCTATTGTTGGGTTTGAACGATTTTTCCCCGGGCCTTTGGGGCTGCTTATATATTTTAACGAAATTTGGGGACTCCGATGGCCGATCTCCGGAACCGAAAAGAACCCCTCCCTCAACTCCGAATTTCGGTTCCTTCAAAAAGTGGAGGTGGTGTGTGGAGTTTTTTAACAGGTGAGTTGTATTTGTTTGTTCTATTGCCCGCTTTCAAGTGTTGTGAGTGACCATGGTTTTATTAAATGTTGCACTCGGTTGTTTTAGTCGCTTTTGAATGGTCGTCTCATATAGGATCGCTCTTTAGGTCGCCTCAAATAGGATCGCTCTGTCGCCTCTGCAATTTTCTCTTCAATGGTCGTCTTCCCCACTGAATCTACACTTGGCCAGTAAAACGATGAATACACCACTTTGGTAACTATACGCGTAATAGCTATACCCACTCTTGTCCCACCTCCCTTTGCACTTGTTTTTTTTAACCAATTTTTGGGTGCAAAAAAAGCTTTGTTCACAAACACAATTTACAATTGAGAATTCTGTAACACCATGAAGTTATCAGTTATACTCGGTATCGCAACTACTATTGCTGGTGTTGTTAGCAGCAGCGCCTCAGACGCAGCTTTAAGCCACACTATTCGTAAGTTCACCCTTCTCCATTGCCCAAAACCTACTAACGCTCAGAAATCAACCAAGTTGACCCAACATCTACCTTTGTTTCAAAATCAAGCGATGAACCTCAAGAGACCACCATTGAAGAACCTGAGGAGACTGGTTCTTTCGATTCTGTTGCCTCTGAGTGCAAAAATGATTCTTTTCTTGTGAAGTTGCCAGGCGACTTGGAAAAGATTGAACACTGTAAAATCATTGATGGCGACCTTCTCATCGATTCCTACAGACAACCCATCATATCACTTGGGTCAATTGAACACATTACCGGCTCTTTGGTAATCAAAAGATCCCCTGACTTGGTCAGAGTTGAGGCTGCAAAATTGCAAACTATAGGTTCACACTTTACCGCGACAGAGTTGACGTCCTTGTCGCTCCTTGCGTTTGATTCGTTGAAGTCTGTAAAGGCGTTGGACTGGAGGGTGTTGCCTATTTTGAGCAACGTTCATCTCAACAACGAAATTCACAACATTGAGCTGATTACCGTGAGCGACACTTCTTTGACTGGGTTTTCAGGATTTGCAGCCAAAAAGTTGCAAACCTTGGACATCAACAATAACCGCTTTTTAGAGGAGATTACATGCAATGTGGAGGAAATCACAAAAGAGCTACACGTTGCGGCAAACGCCATGAATGCCAAAGTCCAGTTATCCAAGTTGAGAACTGCAAACAATATGAGCATTCACGATGTTGCAGACATCGACTTGTCCAACTTGGAAACTGTCGAGAACACAGCAGCCATTATCCAGAACCACTTTACACAATTCAAAGTGCCCAAGTTGAAATCTGTTGGGGGCACTCTCAGTTTGTCAAAGAACGAGCAATTGTCCAAGGTTGATTTCACTCTGCTCTCCGAAATTGGCGGAGGCTTGATGATTGTCGAGAACAAAAACATTGACAAGATTGACTTCTTACCCAAATTGGCCACTATTGGCGGGGCAATCGAGCTTGTTGGTCCTATTAAAGAGACCAATATCAAGCTGTTGAAATTGGTCAAAGGATCGGCCAAAATAAGATCTTCGGATCCTGCTTTTGATTGCACCAAGTGGTCCAAGGAATCTCAGATCAGTTATGTGGTTAGGGGCGGGAAGATTGAGTGCACGAATGCCAATAATGAGAAGCTTGTGTCTAGTACTCCCACTGGAGTTTCAAATTGGGAGGGAGAGTTAAGTGAGAATAAAAAGTATAACATCACCCAGAATGGTTCTGGTAGCCGTGCCACTTGGGGTGATGTCATTATTTTGGCAATCTTGTCAGGATTTTTCTTTGGTTCATTTTAGTTGGAGTGTAAACTAACTTCCTCTAGCTCTTTAAGAGTGTTTAAGGAGTAGGAGTTCAATTATTCACCCAATTTTTGCACCCATTTTATACTAAATTTATATTTTAAAACTAATATTAACATACTATATAAAACTTTCTGAATTGTCACTACTTATAAACACCATTCTCAATAATATAATCCTTTATCTCAGGAATTACCTTGTCGCACCAGTCAGTTTCTCCCTCCTCAATCCTATGTCTAACATTGGATGAACTTATATGTCCAATATCCAGCTCAAACTTGTCATAAACATAAATACTGTCAGACCAATGGCTGGGAATATGGTCGTACAATCCCCCCTTTATATCATCAACGTACTCCTGCTGTTGTTGCGGAGTAGCAGCAACATCATTCCGAGGCAAACAAAACAAATCAGTCAGTCTCATGAACTCCTCCAAAGAACTCAGAAGCTTATCTGGAAAATAGTACTTGGGATTGAATATTCTCACCAAAGTGTCAAACCCAACCAAGAACGTGAGTCTTACCTGATTGTGGTCTTTCAAAATCAGCAACGACTTGTCGACAAACTTTGCATGTTTGGTCACTCCAATGCTAATATCGGGAGTACTTGGAAACGCCTTTTTCAAGTCTTGTGCCATCAAGTACATCATATCCAACCTTTTCGAGTACTCCTCGGTGGAAACCAGAGATTTGTCTGCATTGTTAACAGACAACAACAAGAGTATAACCCTCTGGTTGGCATCTTCCTCTATCTTTTCTGTCTTTTCATAAGAATGCAAAAGAGACTCCTTGATCAAAGCGTAGTGGCCCAAGTGCGGAGGATTGAAAGACGAATCAAGCACCAAAATACGCTTGGTGGTCGAGGTCACAAACTGCGACGTACTATACAACACCTTGAAGTCCACTCCGGAGTGAACAAACTCTACCAATGGCTTGTAAAACTTCAACATGGTAAGGGACCTTTTTTTATTCACTATACAATAGCAACTACAATTCGTCGTGGACGGCCTCCTTTTTATCCTTTTTCGCACCTGCAATGTCGACCAATTCGGCAGTGAAGATCAAAGTGGCCTTTGGGGGAATTGGGCCCATGCCGTGATCACCGTACGCCAAGTCGGAAGGAATGGTCAACTTTCTCTTCTCGCCAATACACATTCTGGTCAAGCCCTCGTCCCAGCCTTGGATGACCTGGCCAACACCCAACTGGAACACAATTGGCTGGCCTCTGTTGTACGACGAGTCGAAAACAGTTCCGTCTTCCAACGTTCCTTCGTAGTGGACGGAAATACGGTCTCCTTTCTTGGAGCGAACAGTGCACTCGTCCTCTGGGACTTCTTTCAAGACGCCGATTTGAAGTTTGTCCTTGGCCATGGCTGAGCCGAGGAAGGAAAGAACAAGTGATAACAAGAGAACAATGCTGTTGATTGACTTCATGATGGGAAAAGGGTGGTTGGTTTATATTTTCGTTGTAGATTAGAAAAATTTAAAATGATTAGGGAGTTGAGTGATTGGAGGGATTATATAGATTTTGGTTGGGTCTAATTTTGGAGTGTTAAGGTAAGGATTTGATTGATATGGTGAGGTAGATTGTTCAGTTGACTGTTTTTTGAAATTACGAATGATAATGCTTGACTTACATTTAAGCAAATTGAACAATTGGACTTGCACTAAAAAGTCTAAATAGTGTATAGGGTTCTATTTTGGATTTTGTTCGTTCATAAATGAGCTGAAAAATGGTAGAACCAAGAAGGTATTGTTTTCTCGAAAGGAGATCTTGTCTGTACATTTTGTTCCGTGTTTCCTTCTGACTTGAAGAATGTTCGGGTTGTATTCAAAAATGAAGGTGTGGTTGTATTCAGTAGTGTGGATATTTCTCTGGTAAATTTCCAATATCCTTTCAGCACACTTGATCAAGGCAGCTTCAACCCTGCCAAGGCTATCAAATTTGACAGAAAAATGGCTGCGAAAAGCATGATTCCGCCAGACTTTTTCAGTATATCATTAAAGGTGAAATCGAGTGTCTAGACCAATGACCAGTAGAGTAGAGTTTTAAGTTACGAGCAACTTTACTCTGTATCATTCTCTCCTTCACAGATCAAAAAACAGATGCAGAAAGTTCAACCTCACAGATCAAAAACAGATCCAGAATGTTCAACCTCACAGATCAAAAACAGATCCAGAAAGTTCAACCTCACAGATCAAAAACAGATCCAGAATGTTCAACCTCACAGATCAAAAAACACCCAGAATATTCACCTTCGCAATTTTTTCACCTATATTCAACTATTGTACAAGTATATAACTAACCAACTAGATGTGCTCCCCCAAAAATCACCAACAAAAATGAGCAAAATCAAACACAACCCAAAAATAATATAATAATAACAAGAGACTTCTCTCTGAAGTAAGACATAAACAAGAAGCGATGCAGTGGAGTTAACCAGAACTCATTCTTTTGCAATTAGTAGGAGCGGCCGGCTTCCAACTCGTCGATCGTGGACTCGACAACCTCGTCGTCGTCGTCGTCCTCAACCAACTCGATAGTGGCGTACTTCACCATGTCCCAGCGTTTCCAGAAACACGTCGCGTCGTACGTGTCGTCGCTGTCCACCAAGTCCTGCAAGTAGTACTTGGCCTTGGTCAAGCGGTCCTTCAATGCCTGCAACTGGCACAGCGAAGGGTCTTCCTTTGTCGACAGGAGCGACGCAGTCAGCGCAGACGACGTCAATCTGGGTCTGCTGAACTGGGTTGGGTGTTGCTTGTGGTCTTCAAAGTCCGAGTCATCGTAGTCAGTGATGTCGGTGGTGTTGTCAAAGTAGTCTTCATCGTCGGTTGCAACAGACGCAGGGGTGTTGTAGCCGTAGACTTCGTCCTCGACGTTGGTGGCAGCATCGCAGTATCTGGCCCACGCTTCATCAATCGACCCCACCAAGTACTCGAAACAACGCGATCTCGCGTGCTTGTCTGGTTTGGAGCCGCACATCAGCAGTGGCGTGTTGGCATGTTGATGCTGGTGTTGTTGTTGTTGGTTGACGGTGCTGTCTTGGTTCTGCGACGCCGTGGCGTCGCTAAAGTGGAACGTGCTCGAGTCAAACAACGTCACGCTCAGAATCGGGCTGGTTGACAACTTGCAGTCCAAGTTCTCGAGGTTGGGCAACAGCGCAGTGGCACGGTGTTTAATTTGGGGAGAAACATAGTCGTCTTCGTCGGCACTGGCAATGCCAATGCTCAATCTCCGGTCCAGCACCTCCTCCTCGGCTTCGTCCTCGCTGTACTGCGAAACAGCCTTCGACAAGACAGGGTTCATCGAAAAGGGCACTCTGGTCGAGGCTCTTCTCTTTGCTCTTGCCTGGTCGGCGTTGTAGCACGACTGCTCATCCTCCGAGTCGTTGTCGTCCTCCGACGACGATGGGTAGTAGTACGCCTTGTTATCCTTGGGATACGTGTAGGAGGCTCTTCTCAAGCACACCCTCTTCTGTTGAGGAGGCTGCTGGTAGAAGTTGCTGCAGCTACGGCGCTTGTTTGTGTTGAAAACTTGTGAACATAAAGCCATGTTGGTGGATAATGTCACGAGTATCGAGTCACGTCTTGGATCACGCTTAAACAATCACGTTCAAGGGTACTTTGAATCACGCTTCAATAATCACGTTCTAGTGCACGTGGTTATAAACTTCTTTTCTTCTGAAAACCAACAAAGGCGTCAGAACCGAATTAGACCAGCCAATAAGAATGCGCAGATATTCGCGTCACTCAAAAAAAATTTTAAGGGATGCGGTGGCAAACAGTCAAAGCAAAACTTTTCGACAACCAGCCAGAAAATCGTAGCGACAAGGGTTCTGATGAGACCGTGTCTTCCTGATGGGCAACTGTAGTAGTCTGTCTGTATTCGTTTACAAGAGAAAGTCGGTTGAGCTTCTCTAGTAGTTGAAGTGGGGATAAGAAAGAAAAGGTCTTTTGTTTTCTTCCAGCGTAATGTGAGAGAAAAAAAAAAGAGTGATAATAAATGGAGGCAGCGGAGGGTTTTTAAAAAAAAAAAAGGTTTGCCTTTAATGCGGTCGTGCGGTCTGGCCAAAAATGTGCATTTAGGAGAGGGATATCGAAGAAAAAAGAAACGCGTGGAACACAAAAGAACCTTTTATAGGGGAACAAGACGGTGAGGTGGCCTTTGGGTGTTATTGTTTGGAGACGACTGTTGAGGTTAGAGGTTGAGTTAACGAGAGCTTGTTGGTGGTGTTGGAGTAAAAATTAGCGTAGAGAGTGAAAACCATTAATTCTCGATCTACAGCCTTATGAGCTCTAGGCCACTTCTGGGTACCCCCTAGGTTTTTCTTGCGCTCTGGCTCGATTTCTACGTGTTTGCTTGCTAGACCCCCCTAAAGATAATTTTTCAGAATTTTCATTAATTTGCCCTAAAGTAGATCTTATTTGAGAGAGGAATGCTTAGGAGGTGAATGGAATGAGCCTTGGTTTAGAATGTGCAAGTCAATTGGTAGTGTGGGTTGGGAGTAGAGAGGACAGAATTGTTCAATGTAGACTTCAGTTGACTGGTGCTGACAGGTTGTTTGACTAACTGAAAATTCTATCAAACACTCGCAACCGTACAAGAATAGCAAAATCCATAAAAGAGGGATGAGGGGAATTAAAGATAAAGGAGTATTTCTTGTGAAAATGAGAATATTGGAAGAATTTGGTGAAAAAACTAAGAATGTAGAATGAATGGTGAGAATGAGAGAATGATTGAGGGAGTAGTTTTCAATTGTAAGAGTGTAGTGATAGTGAGTGAGAGGAGTGAAAGTAAGAGTACAATAGCGAGTGATATGAGAAAAGTAAGAGCATAGTATCGAGTGATATGTGAAAGTAGACCACACTAATGAGTGGTAAGTGTAGGTAGAGCATACTTTTGAGAGTAAAGTATAAGAAATGCTAAAGAAGGTTTCTGAGCCAACGGAGAAACTCACCTACAACTTACCGAGGATGTCCCAAATAAACTCCAATTAAACCGCACAATCAAATTAAAGGCGTGTATATCAACAGTACCATCCAAAAACGCTCTTCCTCATCTCAATCAAGAAAACTCTGCTCTAATACATCCAAACATTGCGAAGCAAATAATACCCACAAAGCACCCTCTAGATTCTCCTCACAAACACCGTAGAAAACGGTGCAAATTACCTTCACAAACACCATAGAAACGGTGCAAAGAAAATGGACAATGGGCTAATTGGCTGTAGAGAGTTTTAGTGGCGCTCAAAGATTAACCAGCAAATGGGCTAATTGACAGTTTGGAGGTTTAGTGATTCGTTTAAGATTAACCAGCACTAGAATGTGTGAGTGGGAGGATCTGGAGAAATTCTGGGTTAACCCAGTGCAGAATTGCGAGATGTTTGGTGGTGATCTTGCGTTGAAGATTGTCCAAGAATGGAAGTGATTGCTTGGTGGACGGAAATTTGATTATTGGTTGGAGTTGATTGATTATTGGGATGATTTGGTGTCAAGAGTTGTTGGCTGCAAATTGGGACCTGGTTATGAATTCACGGGAGGAATTGCAATGTCGACCTTATCGGAACGATTTTATTTGGATTGACATTTAGGGTGAGGATCAGGTGGTTACTGAATGATATATTATAAAGTCTAGGCCTTTGATAAGAAAAGTGATGATGAGTATTGGAATGATTGTTACCGGAGAAATGGGTTTGTATTATTGAATGCATTTCCTATAATCCGAGTATCATTAATAACTCCATTATCAATCCGTCATATCCGTTCTCAATCCTTAAAAATCTACGAAAGTCAAATTACCCAGTCATTATCCTTGAAATAAGTCAATATTGTCAATCCTCTCTAGTCTCATTAATATATACAAAAATCATTGTTTCCAATCCTCTCTCTCAATAATCTTACGAATGTTATCCAATCCTCTATCTCAATAATATCTACGAAAGTCAATGTTTTCCACTCCTCTATCTCAATAATATCTACGAAAGTCAATGTTTTCCACTCCTCTAATTCATCCTTTAACTATCCTACGAACATATAATCCAAAATCCACAATCCTTAAATATCTTACTAAAGTCAATAACCCAAATTTCAATCCATATCTTACGAACAACATAACCCAAATTCTCAGTCCATATCAATACATCCACAATCCACTAAATTGTGAACCATATCAATTTGAACCATATCAATATAATCCTCTGATTAATCCTCCTCCCAAACTTCATCCACAAATAACTCTGCAGCCTTAAACATGGAGAGTGGTAAGTTCTCTGAAGTTTGGTCCCTGGATTCAAAAGACCCAGAAGACAGAGAAACAGGTGATCCCTGAACACTGGTCAGAACACTGCTCAGCGTCGAATAATACTTGGAATATCTCGGGTCCTTCTTGTAGTGCTCCTTGGGTGGAGGAGTCTCAGGTATGTACTTTGCAAACATATACTCCATGACCGTGCGCTTCCAAGTAGGTTTGGCGTCCAGTGCACCCAAAAGCTTCTCCACAAGCTGCTCACTGAGAGCATTAGTTGCTTTCATGGTGCACTCCTCGTACAACGAGTCCAACTGCTGAATGGAATCCTCCCCGATCTGGTCCTCAACCACCCTGTCAATCACCTCCTCAGTGTTCTTGGTGAACGTACTCACCACAGCCCCCTCCCTCTTGTCCAATTCACTGTCCAAGCGTTTCATAAGCTTCAACGTAAAGTCAAAAACAGAATTGGTGTTCTTGTTGTTGAACAAGTAAATGTCATTGTTCTGGAACTTGTGGTACATGTATTTCAGTAAAGGAATCATCAACCGCAACCCGACAATGAACAACTTGATGGAGATTATGAAAAACAACTGGATCTTGTCCAATGAATCTCGTGGTTCTTCAGTAATGTATACTCTCTTCTCGTCATCCTGGTTCAAGTCTCTCCTCAACCTTTGATACAAACGGGCCTTGGATTTGCTGTCCAAGGATTCAAGAACCAAGTCGATCTGCTCATCATCCGAATCTACAGGACTCTCAGGGTCCTCAGAGGTCCCAAATGGCAATATAGTTTGAACAGTGTTCTTACTCTCGGTAAGAACTCTTCCAATCATATTCCTGACAAAGTTATTCCTTTGCTTCTCCTCCTTGACCTTTTCCACAATGCTCTTTTTCTTTAGCATGGCATCTAGATTATTGCTTATCAAAGAGTCGAACTTTTGGTTCTGCTCGTTCAAGTACAGTCTCAAGCGAGTGTTTTCCTTTTCGTCATCCCAGGACGGCTCCAAAGTTTCGACTCTGGTCAGATTACTTGAGTTTCTCGAGTGTGTCAAACCTTTGTTTGAGTTTAAATAGTCTTTGTTTGACACTCTAAAGTCTTTGTTTGAGTTTCTAAAGTCTTTGTTTGAGACTCTAAAGTCTTTGCTTGAGTTTCGCGAATGCGTATATTCTGAGGCCTTTTTCCTGGTCACGCTATTCGCCTTTCGCGAATCCGTGGCCAAGTTCCGGGGTGCAAACTCTTTGGCCGCACTCGAATAGTTTATTGCCAACTGCGTGGACGCTGGCTCAAACTGGCTCAAGGGGTCGTTGTACCCATGTTGCAGCCACTCCTCGTCGCCGATCTCGTACATCCGGGTCGACCCAGCGATCGAGGTGCCACGGTTGCGAATCAACTTGCTGTGGATCCGCTGCTTGGGATTCATTTCCACCAAAGTCGGTGCACTCACCTCAGAAACACAGTCCGCGGAGTCCTCATCACCTTCGTCCTCCCTGAGAAAACTAACCAACGCACCGGGAATCCTGTTGGAGAATGGCAAACGGTCCAACGTGGACCTCAAGAACGACCGAACCACCATCACGTAAAGAAGAAGAGAGTGATTTTATAAAAAGATCGAGGTGACGCCAAACACGATGTAGCCGTTGCTGTATTTGGAGCGCCGCAAGAATCACATGCATTGCGAAAAGCTTCTTTTACATGCTTCCACGACACGTGAGGATGCTGCAGTCCAATGATTGCGAAACGCGACATGCGACATTTGAGCAAGGTCAGAGGTTGCTTTGGCATAAAAAGGACGGGGTGTCCCTGAAATTGCAGGCAAAAGAACGACATGTCATCCTTCATCGTCAACTATCTAGTGAACCGAGTTGTGCGCGGAAACCAGTGGAACCGGTTCGGGGTTGAGGACCCGTACCACGAGTATGTCGTGGTGGGCACCAACAGCAAGGGCGAGCCAAAGTACAAGAAGCAGCCGAGGAAGATCCCCGAGGGTATAAGTGCCAACGATTTGAGCGTGTTGCAGCAGTTCAAGAAGAAGGCCAATCGGTACGACATGTGGTTCAGCTTTTTGGGGGTCAAGTTCGGGTGGACCAGCATCGTGCTGTTGATTCCCGTGGCCGGGACCATAATTCTGAGCTGGTGGTCGTTGCAATTGTTGTACTTGCTGAGGAGGTTGGACGACGGGTTCCCCTTGGACCTCCACTTGTTGTTTATCTTGAACATCTTGATTGACTTTGGCTTGGGGTTGATCCCTTTTGTTGGCAGTTTGATTGAGATTGGGTACAAGGCGAACTCGAGGAACTACTTGTTGCTCGAGAAGCACTTGGAGAGGGTTGGGCAGAAGAACTTGGGCAGAATCAGTGCTGAGGAGGTGCGCCCTGGGTTCATCAACGACAAGGTTCTGCCCTTTCTCAGTGACAGTGTGCAGCCTTTTGTTGAGCATAATGTGAAGCCTGGGGCTATCAAGGCTGGCGAGAAGTTCAAGTCTTTTTTGGAGCATCTGAGTAAGTCTGGGGCCACAACGTCTACGAACTCATCGCCTTCTACTGTTCAGACCCGGGTCACAGACACTTCTTTCGAGGAGAAGGATTCTGACAGGGGGTCGGTGAGAAGTATTAGGAGTTTGAGTAATTATATTGATAAAGAGTAGGGTTGAAGATATAAGATGGACCATTGTGAATAAAATATGAGAGGTTGGAATATGAAGGAATATGAGATTTTTATCATTTAGGACTAGAATAAAAAGACGTCTTTTAGATATTAATGGACTATAAAGTGATTGAAATCTGTAATAGAATAATTGATTGGTTAAATGAACTCAGAAAAGAGAAATTGATCGCTTAAATGATAACTAGTACATGTATTGAGTTCGAATGACCTGGGCGGATATCCGAAGAATGTTTGAGATCGAGAGTCAAAGTGAGAATCGGTAAAAGAATGAGAGTACGATTAGAGAAGTGAAAGAATTGAGAGTCAAGAATCATTAGAATATACGTTTTGACTTGTTCTTTGTCTCCAAGCTCATAAAGTCTGGTACGAGCTTTCTGAACATCAAGACACAAAACGTAAAAATTTGCAGCAATTGATACATGGAGTTTTATTGCATTTGCAGCAATTAACAGTAATTCTGATTGGATATATATAAATCTAGTAATTAGTTTATACAACTGTGGAAGGAGCGGAAATTTGCAGCAATTCATTATAACAGCCTGTCAAGCACTTCAGTTTGTGACGATGCAGGGGTTCGGATTGAACCGAATCGTCGATGTAACAGGTGTAAATGGGCCACACCCATCACCATTGGAGCTCAAACATGTAGAACAAATTCAAAAAAAGTCGCTTATTGGGACTCTAGTGTAGTGAATTCACCCTACGTATGAGACGTCCAGTCATCCCTTTAGTATTCATTCCCTTTAGTATTCATTGAGAATGCAAAATGATTTGCTGAAAATCAGGGTACATAACACGGGATCCACAGTAAACATAAACGTTCAAGGCCAGGATTCAAAGAAAGAGCCATAAAATAGCAGTCCTGAGTAAATTAATCATTCCTCTACCATTAGTATCTTCAAATACTGTGTATACAAGTAGTTTCTCCCAAAGACTCTTAAATCTCTTAAAGATTTTACAAAAAAGTCTCTAGAAGATATTACTAAAATCACTTTAAGATTTTACAAAGATATCACTTAAGATCTTACTCAATAATGATTTCATACTTAGATCTCACTCAAGATATCACTCTCAAATCTCTAAGATCTTACTCAATAATGATTTCACACTTAGATCTCACTCAAGATATCACTCTCAAATCTCTAAGATCTTACTAATATCACTCAAATCATCACTCTAAGTAACTCCCTATCATCCACCAACTCCACCAACTTCACCAAATTCACCATCTCCATTAACCCTCCCCTCTAATTCATCTCACTCTAGACCAAATTCTAATACAATTCTAGAATACTATGCCCCCATCCGATCACAAACCCAAGCCTCTCAAAACTCAAATCTCAGATCATTGAAAATGAAAATTAAAGTTATCACCATACCAAAACCCCCCGGCCAAAAGCGCCAATAAACATGGCCAGCACACACAACAACGCCGAGGAGCGCGAAACATTGCTCAGACCCTCCGATCTATCGATTGAGTTGGACAGCATCGACGACTCTGACCACCACACAGCCCTCCTCAGCGACACCACGGAAACACCAGGCGAAACGCCCTTGGCCACGCCGTTCGAGTCGCAGGGCGAGACGCCGCTGGAAAGCGCGGCCAACACGTCGCTGGACTCGCCCACCGAAACGCCCGCCGGGTCCCCGGACTCCGACGCCGCTGCGCCCGCCAAAATCGCCCACGACGCCATCTCCATCCTGTCCACCGACGCCGTCTTGGACACCAACAAAGAAGACTTGAACAACGTCACCCCGAAACCGGCGCTCACGGAGCAGGAGGTTAATCCCACGTTGACCAGGTTCTTGGGCGCCGCGCAGGAGGGCAACTTGACCATAGTCAAAGAGCTCATATCGACCCGCCAGGTCGCCGCCAACGACACCTTTTCCGACGGCGTCACCGCGTTGCACTGGGCGTGCCTCAACAACCGCTTGGGCGTGGTGCGGTACTTGTGCTCGAACGAGTACTCGCAGGCCGACCCCAACGTCTTGGGCGGCGACTTGAAGGCCTCCCCGTTGCACTGGGCGGCCAGAAACGGCTTGGTCTACATCGTGGACTACTTGGTGGCCAACACACTGGCCGACCCGAACATCAGGGACTCGCAGTCGTACAACACCTTGCACTTGGCGGTGCACAGCTCCAACATTACGCTCGTGGTGTATGTTTTATTGAGCTGCTGCAGCGAGAACTCGGCGAAAAAGGTGTACATTGACGATCCTGACCAGGCGAATCGTACTGGGTTGCACTGGGCTGCGTACCAGGGTGACTTGCTCAGTATAAATGCATTGCTCCGGTTCGGTGCGGATGTCGCCAAGGTTGACAACAATTTGTTCATTCCATTGCACTGGGGGTTCATCAGAGGTCATAAACTCGTTTTGAAGGCCCTTTTGGAGGCGGGTTCCGATATAAATGCCAAGAACGACCAGGGTAAGAACTCGTTTGATGTTGCTAAAGATATGAATTGTGTCAAGACATGGGCAAAAGTGTTGCTTGAAAACGGAAGAGACCCCAAAAACCAGTGGCGTCCAAGAAGAAAGGTCATCGAGCCAAAAGTGGGCAAATTGGCCACCTTCTTCATCCCATACATTGTGTTGCCGATAATTTTCGCAATCAACACCCTCAATGAAGGATATGCCATTCCCAAATTATTCTTATCAACTGCGATAGGATTTGCTGCCGTTTACTTAACAAAGTTGTATGTTGTCCCAACCTACCTAATCGACGACAAAGCACTCGCAAAATCACCCATTTTAGCAGGAACCTTCTCTGGATCCGCCTTCTGGTGCATCTTGGTCTTTTTGCATTCCTTGTTGCCCAACTTGTTCTTCCACAACTTCCTTTCCGTCGTGTTGCTCCTGGCCACCATCTCCTTGTTCTCCTGGGCCTACTTCAAAACCATGTTCATCAACCCAGGCTTTGTTCCCACCCCCTCAGACAACAACGTGATCTTACAACAAGTCAAAGAATTGATCCAGCAGGGCAAGTACGACACCGACCACTTTGCGGTGGAAACCCTCGTTCGCAAACCATTGCGCTCCAAGTACTCTTTCAACAACAAAAAGTTGATTGCACGCTTCGACCACTACTGTCCGTGGGTGTACAACGACATTGGCGTCAGAAACCACAAGTTGTTCATGACCTTCATGTACTCGCTCAACGCAGCGATGGTGTTGTTTGTCTACTTGTGCATCCAGTACTTTGACTTGGGCGAGGACGCCTACGACAGTCCCGAAGGCGAGTGCCTTTTGTTGAACGACGAGTTGTGCTACGGCTACCGCAACCACTCCTTCATCTTCAACTTGATGGTCTGGTGCATGTTGCAGTACGTGTGGGTGCTGACCTTGTGCATAGTGCAGACGTTCCAGCTTCTCAAGGGAGTCACCACGTTTGAGTTCAGCACGCTCAGCAGAAACTTGCAGCGGCGGTCCAACTTCTCGACGGTTCCGCGCGACTTTGGGGCGGACGGTGCGGCTGGTGGCAGCGCCAGCGACCTCCCGGGCGCAGCGAACTCGGCCGCGGCCCCGGGGCACTCCCACGAAAACACCCTTGCCGCGTTCTCCAAGCTCATTGGCGCGGACCAGTTCATCATGACCGTGAAGTTGAGCGTGGGCTCGCTCATTTTTGCGAGACTGTCCTCGCCCATGGGGAGATTGTCGCAGGACTACACGTCCTACGAGGTGCCTACCGACTACGGAATGAAGCAGAACTGGATTGACTTCTGGGTGATAGGCGACTTGCACTGGAGAAATGTGTTTTTCCTTCCAATAGAGGGTGAGAACAATTTGAATGGTGTTGTTGTGGATTATTATAAGTTGTATGAGTATCCACCAAAGGGGGCTGGGCATTTGGTTTGATTGTGTGGAGGGGCATTAATGGTTTGGAATTGACTAAGTAGAGTTGTTGAAATTGTATGGTTGGTATGAGTTAATTGATTGTTAATTGATGTGATTAAACTGTGACTAATTGGTGTGATTAAACTCTAATTGGTATGATTGGAGTTCAAATTAGTATGAGTTATAATGATAATTCAAATTGAAACATATTAGAGTCATTCAAATTGAACTTACAATTCAAATTGGTATTAAATAGTGTTCATTATCCAATTATCTATGGAGTTAGTCTACGAGTCATTCTGATGGCTGCAAATTTGAACTCATCCCACTTTAAGGAAACCTTACTATTCAATTTGGACTTTGGAGTTTTCAAACTAATATGTATAAAATTGAGGTTAATACTAATAAATATGAGTTATTCTGTTTCTTGTATTCTTATGCAATATTCTCTTTTTATCAGGTAGCGCCAATTATCAATATACCAATATGTTTTCTACAACACCCTACTTTAGAGGAATACTATGTCCTCAGATACGAAAAAAACAGCAATGCGACTTCGCCAACTGCATCTTCAGTCACGATGAGTCCATAAAACGTTCAAGAGAAGAATCTGAAGAGGTTTCCATTAAACAAGAAGAATCTGATGATGAGTTGATAAAACGACCAAAAGAAGAATTCGATAATGAATCCATAAAACGACCAAGGGAAGAATCTGAGGATGAAGTACCTCATAAAGCCCAAAAGTTGAATCAAACAGATTCACCAAATCTAGTGAAAATCAAAGAAGAGCATACAGATGAAATATCCTTCATTCCAAAAGATATATCTCACTTGGAATTGCCTTCTGAAGACAGACTAAAATCAGTCGAAAGGATTTACAATAAAACAAACTCAACACCACAAGATGCCATATTGAAAGAATTTCAGGCTTGCGATGCCAGCACAACTCCCAAAGAATACAACGCCAACATACGGAGAATACTAGCAGGCGATGCGATTGTTGTCCGCGTGGATCCAAAACATATAGTACCACAAGAGGTGAACCCTTCACCAGCAACAATCCCAGAAAGAAAACGGTACATCCAGTTTATAGTCGACACTTTAAAGAAGGGTAACCCTTTAATTAGGTGTCCCATATTAAAGGCAATTGATGAGGAGTTCAAGGTTGCCCTGACCAACTCAAAAATCACGTATCCTCAATCGATTAAACGACGCATCCACCAGTTATCGAACCCTGAAAAGTACAAGAAGAAGCAGAATATAATCACTACAGACGACTACTGGAAAGAATTGCAAAATTTAGTTATAACCAGGCAGAAGCTTGTTCAATTTGGATACCTTATGGAAATACCTAAGCAAGTTGAGCTTGTTGAGAAACGAACATGCAGTCGTTGTGGGTCTGAATTCAAGATGAAAAACCAATTGGACGTTGTCAGATGTATGTTCCATGCCGGAAAGGCAAGACGTAAAGACAAAAACACCCGTTTCTACGATTGCTGTAAGGCGATAGTCGATATCGACACTCAGACCTGCAGCGGGAGCAAGCACCATGTGTTTTACTGGAACAGCAAGGAGGAAATGCATACAGCCAACCCGTTTGTGAAAATTATTCATACCTCACCAAAAGCCAGTAGGGCCTTGGGAATCGATTGTGAAATGGGATACACGACGCTAGGGTTTGAGTTGCTCAGAGTCACTGCTATAGACTTCTTTACAGGGAAAGACGTTTTCGACATAATGGTGAAGCCACTCGGAGTTGTTGTGGACTTGAATACTCGCTATTCTGGAATTGCTGAGGTTCCTGAAGATGCAATGACGTTCGAGGAGCTGAGAAAGTACATGAAGGGATTTATAGACAAGAACACAATTCTTATCGGGCATGGGTTGGAAAATGACATGAATGCCATGAGAATTATCCACGAGAGGATTGTTGATACTGCAATCTTGTATCCAAAGCACAAGGCCACCCCTACTTTTAGATTCAGTTTGAAAGATTTAGCCTTTAGTTACCTTAGTCGGAATATTCAAATGGGGGAGCATGACAGTAGAGAGGACTCGATATCTGCGATTGATATTGTCAAATATTTTATTGGATTAGATGTGAAGAGAAGAAATGGCTGATTGGGTACGCTTTTCATTGAATATTCCATTAAACTATTGGACATTCCATTAGTACTCACTTATTAAATGGAGAACAATGTTGCATACTCAGATAATTGAACCATTGAAAACCACTCATATTGACACACTAACCAGTAAATGAGTCCATGATTTATTCAATATTTACTCACCCAAAGTACAAACCTAATTAAAAACTTTGTACCGTGAATTCTTATACTCTGCATTCATACGCTTGCAACTCTGAGTACGACCCTTGTGACAATAAAATTCTGCAAACAAAGGCAAGACCAACACAACCTTCAGCCTAACTTTTCCATCAAAGTCTGTGGATACCGTGGAGAACTCGCAAACAGGAGGCACTTCTACCACTTGCTCGAAAGTGGCTTCAATAATGGTTGTGTTCATCTTTACCTGAACCAACTCCTGATATCCAGTTAAACACTCCAATGAATAGTCCAAGTCGTCAAACTGATAAAACTCGTAGTCCTTCAAGTTGGCGTGATATTGCATCTGTTCTATCAAAGAGGCCTCCAACTGCTTCTCTACACCTCCGTTGCCTGTGAACACATAATTGTGGATGTTGATCGTGGGCAGCACGACTGAAGGGAATTTTGGGTTCAAGTTCGTGCGGCAGTCAGAAGCATCGTATTGCCTGTTCAGCAAACTTAACCCTTTAAGGAAGAACTTTACTGTGGTGTGCTCGATACACAGACGGGCCAGGTTCAACAAGGGTATTTCTTGCGAGGATATGCGCATGGGGTGACCGTTGGGCATTATTTGATGGTATGCCTGTTGCAAATAGTTGGCGACAGTGACTCGGTCGTGAGTGTGTTCGGAGACTTTGAGTAGGGGTGTGTGATTGTAGTCTATGTATGTAGCTAGCACGCATGGAATGAGGACCAAGGTGAGTATTCTTGTGAACATGATGATGATTATTAAAGTTTTTGCAGCCATTAAATTTGTACAAATAGAAAGACAAGAAAAATTAGAACAAAAAGAGAAGTACAGATGGAAGAGGGAGAAAAGTTGGGTTAGATGATTACTAGGCAGAGTAGTTTTCTGAGACTTTGCCTCATAATGCGTGAGTTCGATAGTTTCAACAACAGAGCTGTAGTAGGAAGGTGGAGAGATGTAAGGCATTTTCACTCAAACATCTGAATTTTGAATACCCAGTACCAGGAAATACCCTTCAAGCTCATTAATTGATTCCAGTTATTGCCACTAGTTTATTAACAGTAGTTTATTAACCTCATTCAACTTCAAAATGTAATCAGTTGTTCTTTGAATCTTAGATTTCGGTGAAATAAATTACACTACCCTACCATATTTTATATTAAATATGGATGTTTTGCAGCCACTGGTTGCAAAATTATGAAGTTTCCAGGTTGTCTTTTACCACTCTTTCAACTTCAACGGGTGTGAGAAGGATTGACTTGTAATGTAGAAGTGATAAACCTGGTCTGTAAAAAGTGATGAAATTTTAGAGTGAAGAAAGTAAACTCTCATTTCACATCCCTCTCCTTCTCTCAACAATTCACTCTCTCGTTTCCATCAAACACGTTCCTCAGATTTTGCACACATTAAGAGCCATATTTTTGTTTCACGCGTACGCGTTCGCGACTCGCACAAAATTGTGACTATATAAAAACTAATTTTGCTGCCAAAAAAATCGTCTACCAATACCTTCTCATGTCACTGAAGATACGCAAACCGGCGACTCCCAACAAGGTGACCAGTGCAACTGGCGGGTCCACCGCCAAGAAGCAACTGTCGCTCATGTCATTTTTCAAGCCTGTCGAGAAGAAATCGAGTACAGATTCGAAGAAATCGACTGCAATCCCTTATTCAGCTGAGACTCAGGCATCGTATTCATCGCCTTTGCAGAACAAACAAAGAGCCAACCCAGTTAAGCCACCTACCGCGACTGAGTTACTGAGTGAATTGTCAGAATCTACAAGCGATAAAGAGAATGAGGACTTCCCGAGCACCACCCCTCTCAGCTCAGAAACCAATGCACCTACTCCAACCCAAAGTAAAATGAGTTCAATTCCAAACTCGTCTCCATATCAAGACCATAAAGAAAGGAAACCACTTCAAGAATCAAATAGTCCTGTTAGAAAGCGTACCAAGGGAGGCAGAAAACAGGTGAGTTATTTTGAGTCTGATGATGAGGATACAATTACAACATCCAAAAGAAGAAGAGTGATTGAAAGTGAAGATGAGGATGAGGACGACTTCAAACCTCCAGTTGAAGAAGATGACGACGACGATATGAGCGATCTCATTGTGGAAGACGACAAGAGTGAAGCAGAAGTATCGGAACCTGAAGTTTCCGACGTTGAAGAAGAACCAATTCGCAAAAAGGCAGTAAAGAACACACCCAAACAAAAGGAAATAGTGAACACCCCGTCGAAACAAAACACGAGTCTGAAGTTGATGGCCAAATTTAACCCTGCTGCCAACTCCTCACCAATTAGCAAGCCAAAGACTCCTACCTCCAAACCTTCTCCTGCCAAAAAGAGCTTTGCTAAGGAGAATGAAGAAAGGTACCAGTGGTTGGTTGACGTCAGAGATGCTGAAAAACGGCCGGTCACACACCCAGAGTACGACCCTAGAACTCTCTACATTCCACTGGCAGCATGGTCCAGGTTCACAGCATTCGAGAAACAGTACTGGGAAATTAAAAGCAAAATGTGGAACA
Source organism: Kodamaea sagamina (assembly GCA_030556545.1). Lineage (NCBI taxonomy): Eukaryota > Fungi > Ascomycota > Pichiomycetes > Serinales > Debaryomycetaceae > Kodamaea > Kodamaea sagamina. The sequence continues at coordinate 33,602 of JAKTUG010000058.1, forward strand.
CAGTTGTGTTCTTCAAGAAGGGTAAGTTTTACGAATTGTACGAGAACGACGCCATAATTGCCAACTCCAAGTTTGATTTGAAGATTGCGGGAGGAGGCCGAGCAAACATGAAGCTTGCAGGTATCCCAGAAATGTCCTTTGAATACTGGGCCAAGGAGTTCATCAGCAATGGATACAAAATCGCCAAGGTGGACCAGAAGGAGTCATTACTTGCCAAAGAGATGCGTGGAGGAACTACCAAAGAAGAGAAAATCATCAAAAGAGAATTGTCCAGTATTTTGACGGGCGGGACCTTGACCGACTTGGATATGATCAGCGACGATATGTCCATTTATTGCTTGAGCATTATCGAAGAAGATTCGGAACTGGGCAAGAAGTTTGGTGTTGCGTTTGTCGACACTTCAACTGGTGAAATGAACATGATAGAGTTTGAAGATGACTTGGAGTGTACCAAATTGGACACTTTGGTTACCCAACTCAAACCCAAGGAAGTATTATGCTGCAAGGGTAACTTGTGTGGTATTGCCACTAAGATCCTCAAACATAACGGCGAATCAAATAACCAGATCTGGAACAACTTGAATGAAGGACTGGAATTCTGGAACTATGAGACAACTGTGGAAAACCTAGTTCAAGCCAAATACTACGATGCTGAGGACTTGGATGACACATCGAATTTCCCACCTTTACTAGTTGAGTTTAAAGACACTCAGCAAACCGCGTTCCATGCGTTTGGTGGTTTACTTTACTACTTGCAATCGCTCAAGTTGGACCGCAGCATCATGACTTTAGGTAACTTCAAAGTGTACGATATCTCCAAGAATACTGCCACTCACATGTTGCTCGATGGTATCACCTTGCACAACTTGGAAATCTTGAACAACTCTTTTGATGGGGGCGACAGAGGCACCCTTTTCAAGTTACTCAACCGTGCGGTGACACCATTTGGTAAACGTACTATGAAGAGGTGGGTTTTGCACCCATTGATGCAAATCAAGGATATCAATGAACGCTATGATGCTGTCGAGTTCTTGATGGACAGCGGATTGGAGGTGAGGAGCATCTTGGAACAAAACTTGACCGGCTTACCTGACTTGGAGCGTTTGCTCGCCCGTATTCATTCCAAGTCTCTCAAATTTAAGGACTTTCTTAGAGTTGTGGAGAGCTTTGAAAAGATATCCAAGTTAATGAAGCAATTGCCAGATTTTGTCAGTGAGGAATCTGGGTTGTTGTACAAGTTTGTCAAGCTGTTCCCTCAGGATTTGGACGAATGCATTTCCGAATGGGAAGATGCATTTGACAGAGAACAAGCAAAGTCGGAAATTATAGTTCCTGTTTCTGGTGTCGACCCTGAGTTTGATGACTCTATGCAAAAGCAGAACGAATTGGAAGAAGAGTTGGCACAACTCTTGAAACAGTACAAGAAGGAGTACAAATCGCATGAAATCGTGTACAGAGACTCAGGTAAAGAGATTTATTTGATTGAATTGCCAAACAAGGTCACCAAGCTGATTCCAAACAGCTGGCAGCAGATGGGGTCAACGTCGAAAGTTAAACGTTTCTGGTCACCGGAAGTCAAAACTTTGGCCCGTAGCTTGATGGAACAACGTGAACTTCACAAACAGGTATGTGAGACACTCAAACTGAGAATGTACGATAGATTTGACAAGCACTACCTGGTTTGGACTGAGGCTACTAAATGCATTGCCAGCATCGACTGTTTGCTTTCTTTGACCCGCAGTTCGGAAACCATGGGCTTCCCATCGTGCAGACCTAGTTTCACAGGAACACCACAACTTAACTTCCAGGAGTTGAGAAACCCGGTGTTTTGTGGGACGCGTGAATTCATTCCAAACGATGTCAGTTTGGGAGGAAACGAAGCGAACTTCAATTTGCTCACGGGGGCTAATGCGGCTGGAAAGTCGACATTAATGAGAACTACAGCCTTGGCAGTGATTCTTTCACAGCTTGGATGCTACATCCCAGCACAACTGGCAAAGATGTGCCCAGTTGACCGTATCATGACGCGTTTGGGAGCAAACGATAACATTATGCAGGGCAAATCGACCTTCTTTGTTGAATTGCTGGAGACAAAGAAGCTTTTAAGCAATGCTACGCCTAGGCTGCTTGTCATTTTGGACGAGTTGGGACGTGGAGGCTCTAGTAGTGATGGTTACGCCGTTGCAGAAGCAGTCTTGCACCATTTGTCTACGCACGTACAGCCAATGGGATTCTTTGCGACCCACTATGGCACATTAGGGTCACTGCTTGTGGGACATCCGCAGATTGCACAGAAGAGAATGGGAATCGTACTCGATAACTCTTCGAGAAATATCACATTTTTATATAGGTTGGAGTCTGGAGTTGCTCCTGGATCGTTCGGTATGCATGTTGCTCTGATGTGTGGGATTGCAGATAGTATTGTCGATTCAGCTGAAGTAGCTGCGAAGGAATACGAACAAACATCCAAGTTGAAGAAGGATGATACCACAGGAGGAATCAGTTTGGGATTGCAGAGTGATTTCACATGGATGTATGAGAAGAAAAGTCTTTCTGAAGATATTCTCAGGTATGATGAGAGTATTAAGAGTGCTGCGTTGTCTAATATTTTTCATATAATTGGGCAAATATAATAGAATTGAGTATTTATGAGAATAGATGTAGAACATAAAATTGGGAGCTATGATATAAGATATAGGAATAGAATTAAGTATTTATGAGAAAAGTTAAAGGTATACGTAATTTATGCGTGAAAATAACCGAGTGAGTGACAGTTTCATGATTCAGTCATCCACACACTGGATATAGCGCGGTATGAACTTTATTATTCACGCTCCTAAGCTGTCACTTAAAAAGACAATTTCTTGCAGTTTTTTTTTTGCAGCCACTCCATCTATGGTTCTTGTTATTAACTTAATAACCGTTCTTGCAACAGCTTTGCCCATCTCAAACCTACTTTTGAATCCTTCCAACTCACAATCTGGTCTTCCATATCACTATCATCTGAAACTCCAAAATCAAGAAGTGTATATAGATAAAGTTTTAACTTTCGATGGCTCAGAATGTTCTAAAAAAGACATTGCTAAACTCGACAAATGTGCTGATTACGTTCTTTTAGAAACAGCCTTCTGCGACTCTTTGGATGTCAAATACATGTGCAAAGCTTTGGATGAGATTGATCAGATTTGTTTTCGGTTGTGCCCGGAAGATATTTCAGCACGATTCTTGAAAAGGGTTTCACTAAGGTGTTTTTAATGGGGAATGAATTCTAGGTTTGATTTCTCTAAACTGAGTTATGAACTTAAGAAGTTTAACCTAACATTCGAGGAAAATGCAGAATGAAGTTTTAGGTTAGTTTTAATGTTTAAGAATACTGAATACAAACATTAATGAATATAAGCAATAAACTACCAAAGATACAAATCGATCAATCTTCGGTAGTACCTCTAAACAACTTACCCTCTGTCTCGCCATTTAAACATTCAACATTTAATTCGCGAAATCTCAGTTTAAAATCTTCCGTTTTTTACAATTAACAAATCTCAAACATACAACTACAATGCACGGCTTAGGATTAAACACCAGAGTTCCATACCACTTCTTATTCTACTCGTTCTCCTTCGGAGGAGCAGCATTCTACTCGTTTGTTGTGTCGCCACTCGTCTTCAAGAAATTGCCTCGTGAAGAGTTCAGCAACTTGCAGAGCAAGGTTTTCCCCACCTACTTTATAGGCCAAACCTTGTCGCCAGTAGTGTTGGCGTTGACCTCGCCATTGAAGATCTGTCCATTCACGTCGGGATTGCTTGCTTTGTCGTCGATTGCCGGTGTCCTCAACTACCTTTGGCTCTTGCCAAAGTGCAGACAGATCAAGGAGGAAAGAAGCAAGTTGGCTGCCGACAAGTTGGACACTGACGAGAAGGGAGAGTTCACTGAGGAGTACAAGAAGATAACCAAGCAGTTTGGAGCGTACCATGGTATTTCCACATTGGTTAACTTTGTATCGATTGCATCTCTTGGAGTTTATGGGCTTGTTCTTGCAAAGAGATTTAAGTGAGAAATGAATGATAATTTATGTAAATAGTGATTTGAATGTAAAGTGAAATATGAATGAGGAATATATAAATAGTGATTTGAATGTAAATTGAAATATGAATGAGGAATATATAAATAGTGATTTGAATGTAAAGTGAAGTATGATTGAGTAATATGTAAATAGTGATTTGGATGTAAAGTGAATATGAATGGTGTAATTTAAATAGTGATTTGAATGTAAAGTGAAGTGTGATTGAGTAATATGTAAATAGTGATTTGAATGTAAAGTGAATATGAATGGATAATTAGTGACTTGAATGTGAAATATGAATGAGTATATGTATATAATGACCTGAATGTAATACGAAACATGTAGGGAATGAAAAAGATCGTGAAAATTTTAGACAGGTGAAACTTTCAGTTGTAGACAAAAGACGAGTTGGCAAACATTGTGTTGGGCGTTGCCTCGATTAAATTAACAACAAATTAAGACGAAAAGAACAGTAGTACGGCGTAAGTAGCACGGTGTAAGGGATGGCAGAAAGTAGAGAGAACAGATAAGGCTATGAAATAGGCTGAGCTCTCGATACGCCTACAAAATAGGCTAGATATGGAAGAAGGAAGATAAAGAGTGAGGACAATAAAGTGAAATGTTGCGGAGGAACAAAGATCGGAACTGTAGAAACGAGACAAAAAGGGCGGAACTGTGAAGGGGAACAAAATACTACTCCGACTCCTGTGAATGTGCACCAAGCACCAAACACCGTGATGAAGAGTGCATTTGAGGAACTCAGAACTTGGGTTAAAAAATGATGAACAAACATTGAAAGAACTCAAACATTCAAACTCTATGGTAATTCAAAAACAACAAAATGCCATATAAAACCAAACCTTTTCACTCAACAGAGCTTAAAATGATCAACAGAGAAAGCCAATATAAATGTGTGACATAATCGGAGCTATACTGAGAACTTTGAGTAACATATGTATTAGTTGAGAGATATTAGTTTACACAAGAACCAACTGGGAAATGGAGTGAGATCGGGCTAAATGTAGGTAACACATTTTATTCGTAATTGAAATAAAGTAATAGTCGAGAGGTATTGTGTTGGGAGTGTTTGAGGATTGTTGGTTTAGAGGGGTAAGAGAGGAGGTGAAAGTGAAGATGGTATACGAGTGAAAGATGGAATAAGAATGAAGTTGGAATAAGTGTGAAATATGTGAGAAGAATGAAGATGTGAGAAGAATGAAGATGGAATAAGAGTGAAATATGTGAGAAGAATAAAGAGTTAAGAATGAAGATGTAATAAGAAAAAAGATGTATTAGGAATAAAAATGTAATAAGAATAAAACATATTGAGAAACAAAATGAAGAACGAAAACTCCATATTTCATACCATAGTAAATACAAAATTTCATCCAAATTCCATCCATCACACCAGAAATCACAAAGCACACAGAGCAACTTACGATCTACGTACCTTGACGTCAAAAGAATGGCCAGTCATTCTGTGTAGGCTAATCTCGGAGCAGAAAACAGGAGACAAGGAGAAGAAGAAACGGCTGTCAAGCAGTGCGCTGCATTGCTGTTGTCTTGGATCTGAAGGAATGTACACGTTGACCTTCTCAAGGTCCCACAAGTGAGGTTTTTACCTAACAAGTCAACCCCTATTCTCCTCACCTAGAACCAACCAAAGATCTCTCCCTCAAACCGCACTCCAAAGGTAGCTGCCCACAAAAGCAGCCAATTGCATGCCCAGGCCAATCTCGGAAACCCACCCATGATCTTCGTGGTGTTACGCGCAGCTTAAGAGCCCGGCACCCGTGCCGCAGTAGTGCATCTCCGTAATTGTCCTATATCGTAAGATGTGAAGTTAATCCGGTGTGTGCCTCAGAAAGGCTCCCCATATGGCGAATGAGCTGATTTTCATACCGCGAAGGCTCGGAGTTGGCGACTCAGTATATATATGACAGGGCCCAACACAAAGGTGTTGTGGAAGAAACATATACTATGGGATACTACACTGGAGAGGACTTGGACTTGTTTTCGAACCAGGTGATGCTGGCTCCGTTGTCGCCTGTTCCGTACGAGGAGCTGAACCAGTGGATGGACAAGATATACCGGGTGTCATCTGTGTCCACGGACGTGAGTGCGCCCATGACCAACACCACCAGCTTGACGGGATTTTTCGACAGCTTGAACGACTTCAAGTTTGCGGGCGAGTTGGGCCGGATTCCCGAGCCTGTGGACTTGCTGGTGGTGAACGAGTTGCTTGTGGGCGAGCAAAAGGGTGGTGCCAGCACGAGGATAAAGTTGGAGCACGAAAACGAGATCAAGGAGGAGCCGGAAAACGAGATTATCAGGACTTTTTCGAGAAGCACAGAGTACCTGAGCGACGGACAGAGCCCGAACAGCACCAAGAGCGGCAGTTTTTCGAAGGAGCACGCTAGTCCGGACCACAGTCCGAGCCACAGTCCGTCGTACAAGGGCTTCAACAGTGCCCCGAAGAAGCGCGAGAGAAAAAAGCTCACCTATGACCAAAAGCAGGCCCACAACAGGATTGAAAAGAAGTACAGGGTCAACATCAACACCAAGATAATAGGACTTACGGAGATTGTGCCGTCTCTCAGAGATGCGAATGAGAGTAAATGGAACAAGTCGGTTATTTTAGAGAAGGCCAAGGAGTATATTTTGCAGTTGCAAGCTGAGAATGAGGAGCTTCGAGCTAGGGGATTGTGATTTTGGTGATATTACAAGACTATTTAGATACCATGGTGATTTGATGATAACGTCTACTTATCAATTGGTGATTATGATGATTCCGGCTATTTATCAAGGTGATTATTATGATTAGGTCTTTTAATCAATGGTGATTTGATGATTACGTCTTTTTTTCAATGGTGATTTGATGATTATGTCTTTTTATCAATGGTGATTTGATGATTACGTCTATTTTGTTTATCATTTGGTGACTGATGATTACAGTCTATTTATCATTTGGTGAATATGATGGTAGATTTACAGTTTATTTTATTTATTGGTGGCTGATTACAGTTGATTTTTTTATCATTTGGTAATGATAGATACATCTAATTTTTTATCATTTGGTAATGATAGATACATCTAATTTTTTATCATTTGGTAATGATAGATACATCTATTTCATTTATCAACAATGATAAAAGATTTACAGTCTATTTTACAGAAGACTAACACTTAATTACGCTACAGAATGCGTTTTATATTCGTCTCAGTTAGTCTTCGCAACCGTTGGTGCAGGCTGTTAATGGTTGGGCAGTTGAGACTTCGTTTCATGCTCCGAGGGGAGTATGATTCATTATTATTAGATAACCAGTTTGAGAGAAATATTATAAAGCATAGTGATAAAGTGTATGGTGGTAGAGTTTTCTGAAAATTCGTTAAACATCGGAGAGTTTTTGAAGATTCATCAAAAAATTGAAGTCAATTCAATGAGACAAAATCTTTGTGGATGCCCATTATTAAACTTCTCTCTAAAACTCACCAACTTTCATCTAACCCATGCAACACTCAAACAAAAAAATCTTCAACGGCCATTAAGGCCCATTTATAACCCCATCCCCCAACCGTCCATAGCCGAGAAAACTTCTCATCTCCTTGGCGCACAACCACGAAAAAGATTCAGAGTCAAGGTTGCTTAAGGTAAGAGCAGGAGAAGCAAAATTTTCAGCACGGCATTTCCAAAGCTGGGGTAAAACAGACTAAATTAACGTTAAATAAAGATCCGTTTCTGCCTCTGTTATTCCTTGGCCATTTCCATGAGTGATAAAAGCGATTTTTCTGAGACCACCTCAAATTTGCAGCCACTCAAACCGGGCTTTTTCCAGTCCTTCAAGATTGTTCTGAAGGGCGGAGGAGACGTTGTGACGCCAGAAGATAACTTGAAGGAGTACCAGGTCAAGCTCATTGCGTTGAGTGGATGCATAGGCAGTGGTTTATTCATTAGCAGTGCTGTTGCGCTTTCCTCTGCGGGCCCGGCAGGCTGCCTAATTGGGTATGGCATAATTGCCATATTGATCTTCTTCATTATCCTGGCATTGGGAGAGTTAACAAGTTCCTTCCCGGTGGAAGGTAACTTCTTGGTGTACAATTCGAGGTTCATAGACGAGTCGTGGGCCTTCTCAATGAACTGGAATTACTGCCTTCAGTGGATTGTCACGATTCCTCTTTCGCTAGTACTGGCCTCGTTGACGATTCTGTTCTGGGGTTCTACCATTAACCCTGCGGCGTGGGTTGGAGTGTTCTACCTGGTTGTTTGCGTGGTAAATATCATTGGTGTCAAGGGATACGGAATTGGCGAGTCCATTTTCTCAGTTATAAAGGTGGCTGCAATAACTGGCTTTATTATCTTTGCGATAATAATCATCACTGGGGGTGCTGGAAAGCAAGGATTTATTGGCGGAGCGTTCTGGCAGGTGCCTGGTGCATTTAATAACGGGTTTAGAGGAACATGCACAACCTTAGTGAATGCTGCATTTTCGTTTGCAGGCACCGAATTGGTGGCTATCGCTGCCGGGTCGTCTCCAGACCCTCGCGCATCCATGAACAAAGCCATGGTCCATCTTTTCCTTAGGGTTTCCGTCTTCTACATGCTTTCTGTGGTGATGATCTGCTTTTTGGTTCCCTTCAATGATGCTTCTCTCTTGGGAAATTCTTCGAGTTCGGCCTCTCCGTTCGTGGTTGCCATCGAAAACACAGGTATAAGGGTTTTACCCTCGATCTTCAACGTGGTAATCTTGGTTGCTGTCTTTTCTGTTTCAAACGCAGGCGTCTTTGCCAGTTACAAGACGTTGGTCACAATCACGGATCTTGGCCACGGCCCCAGATTCTTGGCCTACAAAGATTCCAAAGGACGTCCTATTTATGCGATTTTGATATCGCTTGCTTTTGGCCTCATAGGATTCGTGTGTGCATCAGACAAGCAAACCGAAGTGTTCAATTGGTTGTTGGCTATATCAGGCTTGTCCACCATTTTCATTTGGTTTTCAATATTGTTAGCACAGGTTAGAATGAACAGAGCATTCAAAAAACAGGGAATACCAATGGAAAGCAAACCGTTCAAGTCGATTTGTGGTGACTACGGTGCCTACTTTGCGATGTTAGTGTGCTTCTTGATTTTGGTTGCTCAGTTTTATGTTGCATTATATCCTGTAAACGGAAAGAAGTTGGACGCAACGAATTTCTTCCAGGCATACTTGGCTGCCCCAATAGCTATTGTTTGTTATGTGGGTCACAAGATATACTCTGGGAACTGGAAGTTATGGGAGAGTGCCAGTATCATGGATATCACTACTGGGAGGAATTACATTTGCATCAAAGATTTAGAATCTCATCCACTAGAATGAGGATTTTGCATTTACTTATATCATTGCCTTTACATATTAAATACACCACATCAATGTGCTAAACCTATTAGTGCTCTCCAAACACAGTAGTGCAATAAGAACTTCTCCACCATTAAAATCACCAACTCAAAATTTGCAACCATGTTCCTGCATATCAAACAAATCAATTTCAACAACACGTATAAACAAAAAGGTACTCCCAAACTCCATAATTGACCATGAGCATTCAGCAGCTAGTGACTGACCTCACGAGCCTAGCAGCTGAGTCCAAAAGGCGCAGCTCTGAAGTGAAACAGGGCTGCGACAAGGCAATTGCGGCCCTCAAACACCACAAGGGTGGCCAATTGGCAGGCTTACTGGAAAATGAGAGAAGCGTGGTGATCGCACCGTTTATCGTGGGGATCACCTCAGGAAATGCTAAAATTACAACATTGTCTATACCGGCAGTCCAGAAGTTGATTCTGTCCAAGGTTATTCCGCTGCAGCAGTTGGACCCGTTGCTCCAGGGCTTGCGTGAGGGCTCCAATCTCGCTATCGACATTCAATTGAGGATCTTGCAGTGTCTCCCGCTACTTTTGCAGAACTACCCGCTGGAGTTGCACGGCGACAGATTGCTCAAACTCTTGGGCATCTGTTCTGCATTGACGGCCAATAATAAGTCGGGTGTGGTGATCAACACTGCTTCTGCGACCCTCCAGCAGTTGTTCAGCAACGTTTTCGACCAGATCCCTGCTCACGAGGAGAACCCCCAACATGAAGTTACCATTGACAGTGAGAAAACCATAAAAATCGGCACCTTATCCTTTGAAGGCTTTAGAATTTTCACCGATCTATGCTACTTGACCGAATTTGAAAAACCACCAAACTTCGTGGAATTGGCCCAGGTGAAGCCTTTATCTGTGCTTGAAATTGTAGAAAACATCATCGCAAACCACAAACAGTTGTTTCTCGACCATCAAGAATTGGCCTTTTTGTTGAGAACTAAACTTGTTCCGGCCTTGTTGAGGATTTTGAACTCCACTTCAACAAGCAACTTTGCCTTGCCATCTCAGTCATCTGGAGTAGTTCCACAGCAAGCCACTGCATCGAGCTTTCCTTTGATTACCAGAACAATGCGCGTTATACTCGTTTTGCTCAGTTCTCAGCTTAGTAACTTGGAAATTGAGTGTGAAATAGTCTTGTCCTTCCTCAATCACTTGCTCATAAACAAGGATTCAGATGACCTGTGGGAGAAGATTTTAGTATTGGAGCTCTACAAGACGCTTTTCGCCGATTTCGACGTTATCAAGCTCATTTTCGAAAATTATGACAGCAACTCCAAAAAGAAGAACGTGGTTCAGGAGTTATTGTCAATCTTGAATACCTTCATGCAGCACAACACATATCTCCTCCAAGACTCAGTCAAACCTTACAAGCCTGGAAACGACCTTTACTTGTCGAGGTCTACCTCAACTATGAAAATCCCAATTTTAGACCATTTGGACAGAATGGAACCTCCCTCATCAACACCTCCAACATACCCAGTATACTTAATCTACAATATCCTCTTGTCTTTTGCAGAGGGAATTGCAGACTTTGTTCAAGTTTTGTCTGCCAACTCAGATGCAACCAGTTTAGAGGCTGATGTCGAGTTCACAAATTACTTTATAGAGGCAATCTACCCAGATGTGTCTTATTTATTCAAAACTTTCATTTATCTGCTGATGGATAATGAAAGTTTCCACTTGTTAATCAGGTCATTGCAAAGATTCACTCATGCTACAGGTCTCTTAGGGTTGACAAGTTTGAGGGATGGTTTGTTGATGATATTATCCCGTGCTATCATTACCAACGTTAGTAAGGGTTCAACACAACCAACCACCTCCAACCCAACAACTTTGCACGAACAAGGCAAACAGCTCTTGGCATTTGGTGAAAGTTTAGTTGAAACATTCAGTTCCACTTTAACAGGAACTGGAGATAGTGCGACCCACACAGTTAATTTAGCATCGAGAAGTTTCAACACTCGCCATGTGACATGTGTTCGTGCATTGACAAACTTGGCTGTTTCTCTTGGCTCAACTTTGCAAGGATCGTGGAAAATCATCTGGATCACCTTTCAGTGGTGCGATTACTATATTAATGGACCGGACGAGTACAGTGGTTTCCACAACAGCAAACAGGTGACGTTACCAGATGATATGCTCCCAGAATTATCTTCACTGGACTACACTAATGTTTCTAATTCTCGGAGAAAGTTGTTTGAAAGTATTAATGAATTCCCAGCAGAACTGTTTGGAGAATTGCTAAATTCTTTGATTGAGTTATCTGAGCAAGAAGCAAAAACTGAGACTACCCTGGAGAAAACCAAACTCACTGAAACAGAGTCAAAGACAAGTGAAAATGGACGGAACGACTTGGAGACTTGTCCATACAATAAATCCTTCTATTTGAACAACATTTTGAGTGTTTGCGAAGTCAATTCAAACAAGTTCTTGGTTGAAAACGATGAACAGTGGACCATTATCTGCGACTACTTTATCAAACAAGGTACTCAGAGACAGATTGCATACCAACTGAGAATCCACATTGTCAACACATTCAATAGCATCATAAAATTCATCTCTGTGAAAGGTTTTGAATCGCTGTTGAAGGATATCAACCAAAAAACCTCTAAAAAGTCACTCAACTCAATCAACATCTTCCTTGATGGGTTGTTCAAACTAGGAAAACCCCTGGAATTGTGGGTTCTCAACTGCGAGACTGAAATCCATTTGCTCAGTTTGACGACATTGCACGAGTTAATCGATAAGTTTGACACTTACTTCCAAGATTCATGGGATATTGTTTTTCAGATCTTGAACACGCCGTTCAAATCAGAAGAGGACTTGTATGAAAGGGACAGTGATGCTAATTTGCGTGAAAAAGTGCGCTTGTTGGTCGACTCATCCTTTGGAACATTGAAATTGATATTAGACGAGTTCATGAGTAGCTTGCCATACAACCATTTGAAGTTGCTCATCGATACATTAAGTCACTTCTGTACTCAGAAATACGACTTGAATATCTCCTTCAGCTCTGTCAGTTACTTTTGGTTGATAAGTGACTCATTGAAAGCTAGAATGAGCAAGTTGGATATCACAGAGGTGCATTTAGAGCATATTAGAGACCATGAAAGTTTAACAACTTCAATTGAGAGGGAAGAGAAGGAAACTTTAGAGTCGTATATCAAGTTGGACATCTACTTGTTGTACATTTTGGTCAATTTGACCAGTGATTCAAGGCCAGTGGTTCGAGACGGATCAATACAAACATTTTTCCAGATTATTGATGTCCACGGAAATCTCATCAACAAGTATGGAGCCTGGGATTCAATCTACACTATTGTTCTTTCACAGTTATTCGTCGTGGAAAAACTCCCAGAGCAGTTAAAGAAGCACAAGAACGAATGGATAGAGAGTTTGAGTTTGGTCTTGCAAGGAATCATTTCCATATTTAACAAATTCATTATTGATTTTACTTACGATGTGTTTGATAAATGGGACCAATTAATCAAGTATTTCAATATCTTGTTGGAAATAGGAGTTATTGAACTCAATTTGAAAGTGTTCAAGGCGTTCCAAGAACTTTTACAGCCATTCCTTGATTCCCAAATTACGCCTCCAGCTTCAATAAGGAAGTTACTTCTTGATTTTTGGGTGGAAGTGAACATCGAATATGATTTTGTAAATGCACAACTTTACCAAGAGTGCATCACTAGTTTGATGAGCAGCTTCCCATACCTATACAGTGTTATCAAGAAAGAGTTTACATTAATCGAGTGTGACTCAGTTCTCAATGTCTTGAACAAGTGTGCCCGCTACCCTGTACTTCCAGGGCAGACTTTGGACAACAACAGGACATCCAAGTTGCAAGCAGCCATTGTTGATAACTTGGGTGTCATTAATATCCCCAACGACAAGATGCAATCGCTAATCATTCAGCAACTAAGCAACATTTTAGTATATCCATTTGGCTTGAGAAGTAGAATTCAACAGAAGCTCTCAAACAATACTTTGTTGTTGGACAAGGTGAAGATTCCTACATTTATAGCCATGAGTCACTTGTCTATTCAGTTGTTAAAGGAAAAGTTGTCGCAAATCCAAGACTTGAAAGTGCTTGTTGAAGATAAAGGAGTGAACAAGATACTCAAGTCGCTTCTACAAGTGATTGGGAAAAAGTTCAAAGGTATTGAAAAGAATGAAACTCAGTTGTGGATAGAGGCGAATGAGATCTTGAAAGATTTGGTTGCTAAATTGACCACCTCGGGAATCGATTTGACTGGGGAAGATGAATTGTGGCAGTTAATCATGGAAGGGATCACTGCTTGCTTCAACCAACAGCCCCAGGCTCAAACTGAGTTCGAAGTGCCTCACACCTTTGATCCTAACAACGAGCAGATCGACAACAAGCAGTACCAAGACTTGATCACGTTGGTATTACCAAAATTGCTTGAAAACTCAAGCAGTAAAGTGTTGGTGAAGAACTTCATTGAGTCCTTGTATGAAAATTCGTATCTTTATGAGTTGAATGATATCGAGGTTCTGTTGAAACAGTCCACTTCCAGTCAGCAAATTGCAAGTTACTGTGGATACGAGTTCAATAAGTACTTTGGAACCACCAGACCCCTTGTCAAGTACGCCAATACTGCTACGCGTCTCAACTGTTTGCTGGAGTTGATCAAATTCAGTCTGAAGCCTCAACACAAGGAGTTAAACTGTGTTGCTCAAGAATTTTTGATTTGCCGTACTGCATTCACAGTTAGACGGTTTATAAACGATGAAAAGCTACTCGGCAAATGTCCTATAAGCAAGATACAGCAAAAGGAGTTGACTGAGGTGTTGCGTGGGTTGGTTTTGACTGATTTTATTGACCTGCAATTGGGCAATTTCCATCTGTTGAATAAGTTATTGGTTCAATTAATTCCTTACAGTGGTGGAGTAAATGGAATAGAGAGTTTGTTGCAGGAGACGTTAAAGAAGATGTCTTTATGATGAATTATTTAAGTGATGTCTTCAAGGTGTGTGAGTGGAAGTGGTCACAGAACCTGATTTAAGGAGCTGCTTATCAGATTATTTGGTAACAAGGTTCGAATGGATGGTTTGAATTTTGACTCAATAAATGAAATTCATGTATAAAGGTTGCAAAATATTTGTCAAAAACTTTATATTGAGGCCTCTTTCTGAATCGATAGAAGTAATACTTTGCGTAGAAGTTCCTTCGTCAAAATTAGACACCAACTTGAAGCATCGTCAATATGAGACTTCAACGTGTCTAGAATTTTTGTATGAGACAGACGTATGTCTTAAATTCTTGACAAGATGGCACAACCTTGTGAATCTCGACCTTTTCAGTTCCTGAAATAGTGCGCTTGTGAACGCCTCAACTTTCAACATGCACAGCTAAAAACAATAAACTGTTTGTATACCACGGCATCTAAAATTCGAAACAAAGTAAAAAATTCGCCGACCCTCCTAACCTCGAACAAAGTCTAGAGGTAAGGTAGCTAGCCGCCTAGAGCGTATCTCTAGGTACAATTCTCTTTTAAGCTTCCTTAGACCGATTAAACCTAGCCTAACTTGAACAGGGCGTTTTGACACTTAGGCACCAAACTTTATTGTTGCATTGTTGAAATATTCTATATGTAACTCGGTAAATGCAAACGACGCGTGGGAACATAGGTTAGAGGGCCTAGGCCTAGGAGCTGTAGAGCATTTTATGTGAACTGGTGAGTTTCAGTAGCTGTATGTTGAGTAGACGAGGAAAACAGAGTGGAGGCACATTATGAAATGAAACCCAGATTTCCTGGGGTTGTGGAGGTGATGGGGCTGAAGGGAATTGTCTGCAGAAAGTATGTCACTGACAGGTGCGGTGTGAAATGCACGCATGGGTTCAGATAAGCTTAATGTAGAAACAAATCCTAAAGTCTAAAGAAGATTTGAGGATCTTTTGGACATACAGCACGACTGTTTCCGGGGTATTCTTGACATCTTCGAGTGAGAGACGGACGCCGAGATCCGCGGACTCGTTCGGACTTTGTAGTGTAGTAGTGTACTTGAAAGGTAACTGAGACCGTGAGATTTTGAGCCGTATTTGAGATTTCTGGGTGTGGTGATTTTTAGGTTTATTAGGTTTTTGCAGCCAGTAAATTTTAAATTTGCAGCCACTTGTTAAATAAGCTGGTGATTTTGAGTTTGAAACGATGGAGGGGGAAGTCAAAGGTGGGTTGATAATTGTCATGGGGATATGTGGAATATGAGCGAATAAGAGGAGGCATATTATGAAGGTGATTGACTGGTGCATGGTGGCCAGGAACAAGGGTGGGAATTGGGGGCACCACAGCACGCCGAAGAGCCATGGAATTGTTAAACTCATCAAATTGGAATGTTCTGTCCGCCATTCCAAATGGTGTCACCACCTCAGAATGCGAAATACCGCCATTCCAGTTAATGCTAGAATTCGAGAATGTGAGAATGTGAGAATGAGCAATTCTGAAAATGAAGAAGCCACCACTAGAGAGTGTGGACCTCTTAGTCGAAAAGTAGCGGAATGGCAAGGTTTATTACACGATAGTTCCACAGGCTACTCTTCTTGGGTGTGATGATATTTAAGTTCCTATGCATATTCCAACTGACAAGCGATAATAAAGTGAATAGGAATAAAATAAGAAATGGACCAAATTAAAGACCATCAGTTGTCTAGACTGAATAAGCTATGCGATCATTAAACGAACTAAGCTGAATAACCTAATATTTTGGGTTAGCTCGCTAACTGATTCTTGGTCAGGCAATTTACAAAGGCAGAGTAATACTTGAACTTTGACTGTTCTCTGTTTAATTTTAGGTGTTAGCATCAGGGTAGCTAGAGTGTACTGCTTCATTCTTCAATTGTTCAGTTTAGGATTCGCTAGTGACATTATTATTAGTATCAGAGGCAGTTGGGGAGTTTCAAGTGCATTTCAAAGTGCACTTGAAGTCTGAGCAATTTAAAGTTGAATACTTGACTTGCGATAATCAAATCTAGAGTAGTGAGTAGCACTTTCATCTTAAAGAGTCGCTCTTGTGCAACTCAAACTACACTTACTTGAAGTACAGTATTGTTAAAGTACCCTTATATCCTTCAGGTAAAATACTCGAGTATTCCTAAATTACCTTTAAGTGTGCCCTTATACTAGAATACTCGAGTATTCCTAAATTACCTTTAAGTGTGCCCTTATACTAGAATACTCGAGTATTCCAAAATTACCTTAAGTGTGCCCTCATACTAGAATACTCGAGTATTCCTTAATTACCTTAAGTGTGCCCTTATACTAGAATACTCGAGTATTCTTAAATTACCTTTAAGTGTGCCCTTATACTAGAATACTCGAGTATTCTTAAATTACCTTTAAGTGTGCCCTTATACAAGAATACTCGAGTATTCTTAAATTACCCTTAAGTGTGCCCTTATACTAGAATACTCTTAGAGTCTGTTGGGTATGGTGATAGTTTAGAGAATTTCAATCTTGTAGTGCTAATTAAACGGGCGATGTATATCCCTTTAATAGGCCACAGCTAAATTTTGGATACGAGAGTTTAGATTCCTCTTGGAAAGCCTCGGACTTGCATTCCTCTAGTAATGCCGTGATCTTATCCTTTCTTTGATGGATATAGTTAATTTATTGTCATAGTAATCACCATTCCTTGTGATTGTGATTCATAATTATATAATGGTGGAGTCTGATTGGTATTCACGGCGAAGGTGGACTTTTAGGTCCATCCTCAACCTAACACAGTCTAAGTTGTGTCTAAGGTCCATCCTCAATCTAAGTTACGTCTAAGTTATGTCTAAGGTCCACCCTCAATCTAAGTTACGTCTAAGTTATGTCTAAGGTCCATCCTCAATCTAAGTTATGTCTAAGTTGTGTCTAAGGTCCATCCTCAATCTAAGTTATGTCTAAGTTATGTCTAAGGTCCATCCTCAATCTAAGTTATGTCTAAGTTGTGTCTAAGGTCCATCCTCAATCTAAGTTATGTCTAAGTTGTGTCTAAGGTCCATCCTCAATCTAAGTTACGTCTAAGTTGTGTCTAAGGTCCATCCTCAATCTAAGTTATGTCTAAGTTGTGTCTAAGGTCCATCCTCAATCTAAGTTATGTCTAAGTTATGTCTAAGGTCCATCCTCAATCTAAGTTATGTCTAAGTTGTGTCTAAGGTCCATCCTCAACTAAGTTATGTCTAAAGGTGGTTTCCTGGAAAAGTAAATAATCATATAGACAACACTCTAAGGTAAACCCTAGAGTGCACACCACTTATAATGCCGTAAAAAGAGGACTGAAACTTAAACTATGGCCTAATCTTTAGTTTTAAATGTAAAAGATGACTCTTAATCTACCATACAATAGACCTCTCAAATGTCTTAGTTTACGGAATTGTCAGAGCAGTCAAAGAGTACTCAAAGTACTCTGACAAATCTAAAAGTAGTACACTATTAAAGAATCTTAAAGTACACCCTTAAGAATCTCAAGTAAATATTGACCCACTTAACCGTCTAATACTTCCTCAGTGAAATTTAGTTCACTATCATACACCTACATGTTCAAATCTCCTTGTCAGATAAGATCCCACCCCATCCATACCATCTTCACTACACCACTCAAATCACCCCACCCTCACCCTCACCCAAACAATACAACTCCACCACCCTCACCCAAACAAAACAACTCCAACCAACCCTCCAATTACAATCAGACGAAATAACTGAAAATTTTCGTCACATCACCCACGGTTACCGACATCCACGCCCCTATTCATAAGCCCACTAATTCCAATTATAACCAACCGCCTGTCGGTAGTAACTACATTCTAATTCCATGCTACAAAGCAGTTTTGCACTTAAAATTCATTGCACTCTCATTGCACTCTCATTACACCTAAAACTCCATACCACCAATTGTCCACGTCTAAGTTTTAGCACCAGTGGTTACCAGTATGAACCGTACAACCAAGTAACGTAACCAATAACCACTAGTAATAACCTTTTTTGCCCTTCTAGACCAGTCGAACACCCAACCATCCCCTACCATCAAACCTAATAATCAAACTATTAAAAGAAAAAGGCACGAAAAGATCCAGTCTCATCGCCAAGGACGTCCCGACCAAACCTTCTAGACCGCTCGTATCGCCGCCAAGCGATCCCGTCAGGCCCCCCACACCCGCCAGGCTCTGCACCCACCAGACTGCACCCGCTAGGCCACACCCACCAGCACCGGCCCACAGCCTTCTGTCACACAAACGAGCCCCTAAAAATAGAACGACTGCAAATTTTCAGCCAACAATAGTATAAAGACAGCATCTGGTGCGATTGACTGAGCTGTCTATTAATCTACAATCTACTCACCAATCACCTTTTTATTCAACCTTTTTTCACTAGTCAACCACGTATTCAATAGCATTATCACCACCGCTCCATTCACCCCAACATTCACGTGTCCATCTCGCACGAATCCAGATCTAAAAAAACCCAAAAACCAGGTCTTTTTGTTTATGACATTTTGAAGATCAGAAAAAAAAAACCCAACAGGCATGTCTTATAGAAACAGCCAGAACTCTAGCAAGTACCAGGAGTTTGACCCTGAAAGTGGTGAGCTTGGACGGAAGCGCACGCTTGTGCGCCCCGAGCGGTCCAGAATCGACCCCAGCCACCCGCGGTACCACTACACGCAGGTCGCGCAGCAGGAGTCCGGGCACTTGAAGATCCAGCCTTCGTCGACGGGCATGGAGCCGAACACTGGTGCGGAAGTGACCCCGTCGCGCTCGTACCAGCAGGCAGCACCGTCTGGTGACTATGATGACGAAGAGGGAATCCCGTTGATGGACATCCACGACTCGCTGCCCCGTGTCGCGCCGCCGCAGCAGCAGGAGGGTGAGTTGAAGGGTGGCAGGGAGGTCTACGGGTTGAACGACGAGACGGAGTTCGCGTCGCCGGAGAAAAGCAAGGTCATTTCGCGGCCCGTCAAGACGCCCGCGCTCCACGAAGACGGCCCCAAGAGCGACATCTACTTCTGGAAGGTTTACTGTTATGCAATCACTTTTTGGGCACCAGCACCATTGCTCAAGCTCTTTGGCATTCGCACCAAGGACGCGCAGTTTGCGTGGCGCGAGAAAATGGGCTTGATCTCGTGTATTTTGTACATTGGTGCGTTTGTCGCTTTCTTGTGTTTTGGGTTTACGAGAACCGTGTGCGCAGGATCAAGTGTGCGTACCAGAAACACTGCCATTAGGAACGATGTGGTGGTTATCAACGGTAGGACGTTTGAGTTGGGAAGTTCGTCGCACCCTCCTGCTGCTGGAGTTCCCCCCAACAGTAACATTTTGTATCCCCCTGTTAATGCCGGTGGAAAAGATGCTTCATTTTTGTTTCAGAATGTCAATGGTAATTGCAAGGGCTTGATTACAGCCAAAGCACTGTCGACTATTCCCCAGAATGGTGAGGATTTGGCGTGGTATATGCCGTGCCGTGTTTTTGACACCGACGGTTCTACTGCCCCAAATACTTCGGAGGTGTACTATCCAGGATGGGCTTGCCACACCAGTCCCGAAGCTAGAAGCACCTTTTACCTGCTTAAGGTGGACAGCGACGTCTACTTCACCTGGGACGACATCAAAAACAGCTCGCGTAACTTGATTGTGTACTCTGGAAACGTCTTGGACCTCAGTTTGGTCAACTGGATCGACCCTCTGTTGGACTATCCTGATCTTTTTAATCAGCTCAGAGATGACCCTGTATTCCGTGGCCACGATATCCTGCTTGTGTTGACCAAACCCCAGGAACGTCAAATTGCCCGTTGTTTGACCGAAATCATCAAAGTGGGCACCATTGACCTGGACACTATTGGTTGTCTTGCGCTGTCGGTCGTCTTGTACGCCTCCTTGGTGTTCATCTTGTCTGTTGTGATTGCCAAATTCATCATGGCGTGCTACTTCCGCTGGGTGGTGCTGCCCAAACAGGGCGCCACCTCCATCGATAACAAAAGCATGGCCCAGCGTAACAAGGAAATCGAAAACTGGGTCGACAACAACAACCTGACCGCCAACCAGATCAAAACCGTTCCTCTCAAGGCCAGAGCAAACTATAAGGAGCAGAAAACCAACCGTCAGTCCGTCTTTCACCGTGCTGGAGGATTGAAAGCCACTCAGGGCGACTTGGGACAGTACTATAATGCTCCAGAAGCTTTGTCCAAGACCTTTGAGTACACCACCATGACTACCCAGGCTGCATTATTGGGTAAAAACGGTAAGCGTGGGTTGGGCGAACGCTCTTCAACCCTCTACTTGAACGATCCAAACTCTTCTGTCGACATGTTGTCCCGTCCCGTCTCCGTAGCAAACCCATTCGACTACGACGACGCCTATCCCGTCGACGGCTTGTCCCCAGACATCATCCACCCATCCGCAGTCCCACAGCCCCCAGCAGAATACCAACCTTTTGGCTTCCCATTGATGCACACCATCGTCACCATCACCTGCTACTCCGAAGACGAGCTTGCTATCAGAACAACATTGGACTCGGTGGCCACCACTGACTACCCCAACTCCCACAAGTTGATGTTGGTCATCTGTGACGGTATCATCAAGGGTTCTGGAAACGACAAAGCGACGCCAGACATCATATTGGACATGATGTCCGACTTTGCCATTCCTGTCGATGAAGTACAGCCTTATTCATACGTCGCTGTCGCCCAAGGCAGCAAGCGCCACAACATGGCCAAGGTGTACGCTGGCTTTTACAGCTACAACGACGAGACTGTTCCTCCAGAAAAACAGCAGCGTGTTCCAATAATCGCCATTGTGAAATGCGGCACCCCAGACGAGGCTGGTGTTGCCAAGCCAGGTAACAGAGGTAAGCGTGATTCGCAGATTGTGTTGATGTCCTTCTTGCAAAAGGTCATGTTTGACGAGAGAATGACCGACTTGGAGTACCAGATCTTGAACCTGATATGGCGGGTGACTGGTTTGATGACGGAGTTCTACGAAAACGTCTTATTTGTCGACGCCGACTCCAAAATCTTCCCCGACTCTCTCACCCACATCAACGCCGAGATGGTCAAGGACCCCACCATCATGGGGCTCTGTGGCGAGACCAAGATCGCCAACAAAAGACTGTCCTGGGTGACCACCATCCAGGTGTTTGAGTACTACATCTCGCACCACCAGGCCAAGGCCTTTGAGTCTGTTTTCGGTGGTGTCACCTGTTTGCCGGGGTGTTTCTGCTCGTACAGAATCAAGGCACCAAAGGGCAAGGACGGCTTCTGGGTGCCCATCTTGGCAAACCCAGACATTGTCGAGCGTTATTCCGACAACGTCGTCGACACCTTGCACAGAAAGAACTTGTTGTTGTTGGGTGAGGACAGATACTTGCTGTCGTTGATGTTGAAGACTTTCCCCAAGAGAAAACAGGTGTTCGTGCCCAAGGCCATCTGTAAGACGGTTGTTCCTGATACTTTCAGGGTGTTGCTTTCGCAGCGTCGTCGTTGGATCAACTCCACCGTGCACAACTTGATGGAGTTGGTGTTGGTGAACGACTTGTGTGGAACCTTCTGCTTCTCCATGCAGTTTGTCATTTTCATTGAGTTGGTCGGCACGCTCGTTTTGCCGGCCGCCATTTCCTTCACCTTCTACGTCATCATTTACGCCGCAACCTCCACCCCTACTCCGATTTTGTCGTTGGTTCTTTTGGGTATCATCTTCGGTTTGCCGGGCTGTCTTATCGTGATCACAGTGACGTCGTTGCTGTACGTGATCTACTTTGTCATCTACCTCTTGGCATTGCCGGTCTGGAACTTTGTCTTGCCCATGTATGCGTACTGGAAGTTTGACGACTTCAGTTGGGGTGAGACCAGAGTGGTGCAGGGTGACAAGGGTGACCATGGCGACGCCGGCGGGTTGTTTGACCTGTCGCAGATTGTCATGAAGAGGTGGAAGGAGTTTGAACGTGACCGCAGAAGCGAGGAAGCGGCTGTGCTCGGAAACGCAACGGCTGCTGGGAACCAGAACAACAATTTCATGAACTCTCAGACCACTTTGGGTGGTTTGACCGTGCCTTCGGCTGCGTGGGACCCTTCAAACCAGAGGGAACAAAACGTTGAGGATTATTCTGAGACTTCTGGTTCGACTCATTAAAATTTATAGGTGGAAATATAGTGATTGCATTTGGTTATGTAGAGTTGATTGGATTATAAAGGTTATATATAAGTGTTAGATCATAAAGGTTATATAAAAGTGAAGTGTGGATAGCTTCTCATTTTGAACTAGAGTGTAAACCATACATATGTGATCATTTAAATGGGCTACACCGAACTCCGCCTCGACATGGAGGACACTTTTCTTGGACTGGATCATTTTCTTGATTTGGAGACATATAGTACAAATTTCATATCTATTGTAATGTTACTTTGGCATGATGGTCATATTTTGTATGGTAGTTCGTACTTTGTATGATGGTTCACATTTATTGTGGTAGAAGTTCATATTCCATTGTGAAGTTCAATTTGAAATACTCATTTCTTTGTAAGAAACTTCATTTTCTATTGTGAAGTTCATATTGTGATGTCATATTTCGTACAAAGGTGCTCCTTTATTAGTCGTCATGTGGTCCCAGCGTAGCCGTTCCATGACCATCAGTGACCTCGGTCTAGCGAACAGCAGAATACTCATGTATAAATTTTGCACTTATCAAGTAGAAGAAAGCTTGGGAACGTAATGGTGATTCTGATATGAGAAAAACCTACTTCTTAAGAACCTTTGGGTTTCCTCCATACTGATACTGAAAAGTCCACCATGCTCTACTTTTTACTCACTCACATCCAAAATTGCGCTTTAAATCAACCTGGCATGTCATAATTGAAAACAATGCCAAGTACAATGCCAATTAACAAAGGTCGGTAAGAACTGTCAACTTTTTCCTGACAGACATATGAAACCCCAAATACAATAGGCCAATTAGCAAAGGCGCTAAGGCTGTCAACCTTTACCAGTCAGACAGCTAAAACCTCACAAAATAGAAATATGCGGATTCTGTAAAATTGGTACTCGCCTAATCGATATTCAATAATAAGAGATCGGGATGGAAAATATGAACAATCAAATGAAACGTGTCTCTTCCTTCATGAATGCTCTCCAAATATACTCCAGACACATAATCTCCAGACACATAATCTCCAGACGAGTTGACCTAGACGAGAAATCACCAAACAGATTACCATCAGGCCAATACCTACCAAGTATCCGAATGAGTCGATTGAGAAATCGCGTCAGTCCCAGAGCTGCACGCCCTTTTAAATGTGGAGCATTGCAGTACCGTTGAGCCCTCTTCGCGGAAAGTATAGGATATTTCCAAGCATCATTTCTAAAGTCGAGACGATACGGTGGTTAAACTTGCCCAAACTCCAGTTTCGGTGACATGTGAAGATATTTATTCCAGTGAGAAGGTACACCCTGGCGTCCAGTGGGTACTTCCAGGCACCCGCAAATCTGGATCCAAGGTCCCTCAGGATAAGTTGGTCCCATCATTTTTCACAAGCAGGCGAAATTTGCAGCCAAAATGGTTGCGAAATGTGAAACAAGGAAATCGATTGTGCGTTGAAATATTTTTGCAGCTAACACGGGTATCTATTGAACTGCCTTTGATTTGAGACCTGAGGATCTGGGGATAGTCAGATGGGATAGGTTTCAAGTGTTCGATCTCTGAGAAGATTGTTAGGTTTCGGGTGGGAATGATTGTGGAGATAACTTTCGAAGTTTGGAAAATTCTGCGTTTTAGTTCAACTGGTGGGTCTTCAGTGGGTATTGAGCGTTAGGTTTGTTAAAATCTCAGTGTATCAAGGTAATTATGATCACTTGTTTCAAGAAGTTGCTGTCAGGCTCAAATTTCAAGAAGTTGCTGTCGGGCTCAAACTTCAAGTAGTAATTGCCAGGATCAAAGTGTTGCCTTCTTGTGGATTGTATTGTCCTGGCCAAGGTATTTCAGCCGCATGGTTTCAATCATGGGTTTTCCAAGGGAACTCAGCCAAATGATTCCAAGCGTATAAGACTGTTATGCTTTCGGCAGCAGGATGATTACATTGAACTGGTTGTTCTGTTCAATATGTGGTTGGATATTGACTGGATATTCTACCGTCTTTTTCATTGCTTTCACTCACTTTCTGCATATCTCAACCACTTCTCTAGCGAACTTCAATCAAAGTAGACCTTTCAAAGATACCTCGAAGTAGAAAAAGCACTCTCCCATTACCAGTACCCAGCTTCAAATTTACTAATCTCTCAAAAGGTTCAATCAATATTTCGATTAATTGAAAATTCACCTATTCAATTCTAATATATTCAAAAGTCTATTCACTCCTAATATATCTAAAACTCTATTCACTCCTGATTTATCTAAAAGTCTATTCAATCCCCCAATATATCTCCCCTAAAAGTCTCAATACTAAACCACGCACTCAAAACTCCCTCATCCCTCCAAAAGCCCAATTCTCATCCCTCCTCCTAAGTCCTCTCCCTATCTCAAAAGACTGAACGCTCTCGTCTACGCCTCGTCAACTCCCCCAAGCTACAAACTCACTCGAATGATACAAACCACCAGGAAATAAAACCAAAAGGGAAGAATGTCAGATTAATTAACATTCCTTCGCAACCCATTAAACCCCATTCAGCGTGCCCGAGGAGTTGGGGGTGCGTTCTGGATTTGATGAACTTTTCAGCAATCTTGGAAACTCGCAAACCTAAAATGGATCTGCGCAGAAGACTGCAAAATGGCTGATACCAGGGCGGCGTAGAAGGGATCCCAAGGGATCCAATGTTTCTCAAAAGCTCTCCTGAAACACACAGTCTCCAGTTTCCTTGCGCCTGAGGCTCTAAGACGGAAAAGTGATCGTGCTACCGGGTTCGCAATCAAAAGTGTCAATTAGGAAGCAATGCCTTCTTGTTGACAGTTTGTTTGCGGTGCGTCGTAGTTGATATTTTTTAGCCAAATCTATTTTCTTGCTGCAGTATTTTTTCCAGCGTCTGGATGCTATTGATGCACTGGTTGGAGATATCGATGAAGAAGGGAAGTTAAATTGTGAAACAAGGTTTGGAGCAGTACGGTGGAAGGGTTGAAGGAACGGGCGCGGAAGGAGCGTGCTATTGTTGTGGGTGCGATGGAGCCAAAAGTCGCGGGGATTTCATGTGGATTGAGCAAATGCCCTACTGCGCCTGGAGAGCGACATAGAAACAACGTGTGGGTGGGCAATTTGGATAGAAAATAGTAGGTGGTGAGTTGACTTTCAATGTTGTCCCGGAGGGCCCTCTCGTATGATAATTGAGGTTTAAGTTATTGGGTTTAGCGTGTAGGTAGTGAATTAGATTATACTTGGGAGAAATATTCATATGTAATGATTGAGGATTTTGAGTACGAGTACGGGAATGCAAAAGAAACACCGTAATAGTGATTCTATTTTGATTTTGTTTGCATTGCCAGTCTTTTGGTGTGCAGAGCACGTTAGGTGTTGTAATAAGCACAGACATTAGTAATTTACAGACATATAGTTAATTCAGATAAATGTCTAATCCAGAAAGTCATCTCCAAATAAATGTCTAATCCAGAAAGTCATCTCCAAATAAAAGTCTCTTAGTCTCGCTTGTTGTTTCTCTCCTGTCATTTTTATTGTTTTAATCCAGTACCTTTTATCGATAAATAATCAACAAAATAAGTACCTGCTTCTACACCAATTCACTTATCATATCATTAAACTATACCCAATAAAAATCATGCGCACAGGCAGAAGAACTAAAATCAATGGCACCATTAAAATACACACACAGCCCTCATCATGCTCTAGTGGCTTGCAGACGAGGTGCTGCGAGCAACCCATCTAGCAAACTGTGGTCTAAACAAACCTCTAATCATTAAAAATCAGCAAACTCCTTGTCCGAACCGTAGTTGATGGAGCTGTTTCTGGACGAAGCCTGCGATCCGCCCTTCTGGATGTACAATTCCTTGAACTTCTTCAATCTCCAGGTGTTGGAGACCTTGTGGAGGGCTGGCTTGAATGCGGAACCTGGAACAGCTAAAGCGTACAACATATTTGAAACTTATGGAAATGGTGTTTGTTTATTCAAAGTCCAGATGAATGTTTGTTAAAATCCAGGTGAATGTTTATGAAAAACTAGAGGAAATGGTGTTTATTTATACCCGATTCCTGAGCATCACATAGGCTTCCAAAAAGGGTTCTACTGCTCCATGACATGGATGATATGGACACAAAGGCAGTGGAATCTGCAAATAAAATATCGCCAACGAGTTGTCTTTGTTTACGGGTCTTCGCTAACAGTCCTGCCACACAATTTTCGCTGCTCTCGCGCATACAAAAAATAAACACCAAACCTTACTGCACACAAAACAGACGGTGAAAAGTTTGGTGGAGAGTTGCAGCCTAAAAGCCGAGTGCATTGGGACTCAATGTAAACTGTTGGTGGCTGGAGTGTTTCTTGAGGATGGTGTGCAAAGGAAAACCGAATGCAAAGGAAAACCGAATGCAAAGAAAAACCGAACGGAGTAACACTTATCTCTAGGGGGTGCTCGGGTTATAATTCTCACACCTTTTAATCCACGGCTTGTGTTCTCATAACATACAATAAGAAGCACAACGAGCTAACTGTGAAATTCACTAATGAGCTCCAAATTGCCAAGTTTCAGGCAGCCTGCAAGGAAGCCATTCCCTGGGGCGCAAATACGCTAGCGAGAAGCGAAATCCTACGTCACCACTGGACCCGCTTTTTACATATGCTTGACATCATCACCAGTTGTTTGGAACCCTTTTGCCAGAAGGCAACCCATATTTCGTATTTCGTATACGGAAAGGGATTCAAGACAACAGTTGCCGGCACATAGCCACTAGCACAAAGCAATTAGTGAGGCATCCAGCCACTTCCGCACCGGGAAGATATTTTCAGCTGCCCAGGCCATGTACGCCAACGCTCTGGAATTTGAGGTTCAACTGGAGTCAGTTTGTATTGTTCCTTACTTTGATGATCACCGGGCAGCATCGACATTTTAACGTTTCCAAGAGAAATGTATTTTTCATGGGTGAGCAATATGGGTTTTCATGGGAAATATATGGGCTTACCAGCACAACCACACATTCGTAATACTTGCTCACAAAACATACAATGTACGATCCTACGGATAGAGCGCCTCAGATAGTACGTAGCCTTTCGCCCCAGAAGGATTTTTTTGCCATTTTGGCTGGACTGACGTATTTTGGTCAGAGGTTGCTGTTGGGCTGAACGCGACGATTTGCTTTTGGGCCTAATTGGAGCGTTCTCGAGGTTCTCGGTAGAATCCTCACGCGTTCGCTAGCGCAGACGCCCAGGAGCACCACAAACGTGCAAGGTGGCTCTTTTGCAGCTTGGCTACACTGTTTGCAATCGTGCACATTGTGCACTACAGCCTCGACACTAATAATTTCTCGATAAAGTTAAGAAATTTTGTGCTGCATCTAATCTTATCATTTGTTCTGAGATTCGGAGAACGATTTTATGGCTATTCTTACCATAATATCCGTGGGTAGCCTTCAGGCTAGCACGGCAACAGTGTGCTTTGGGTTGCACAATGCACGTTCAGTTCCTCAACAGCGTCTAGTTGGTCGTATGTACCTTATATGACCAACTATATATACGACACGACAATTCCAGGCTCTCGAGAATGCACTCCGCGAGCTCATCGCGGTTCCTGTTCGCTCCACAATGGGATTAGAGTTGCACAAGGTACTCTCGGGATGCCTCCGCAGTACCCACAACCTGCCTCCACAATGCACTACTATCACAATGCTCTTTCCCCCTCGCATTTTCCTATTTCACCCATCTCACCAAAAATAGCCTGGTGAAAAACGTGGAAATGTGCGCACTGTAGATCTCGATGACCTTTGGTGCTCTGTGTCGCCCAGAATCTCGAAATTGGATGCCTGTGGGGCATGGGGGTCTATTGAGTTTCTGGTGTCTCGTGCACTTCATTCTTTCAGAGGCGACCTTTCTTGTTGTCTTATATTTACAGGTACATTTGGTACGAGTTAGCTGATTTGGTGGTCATTGTTTGCCTTCCGTACAACCTGTGCCTGATCACCAATATGAGCGAACGAAGTGAGGTTTGCGCGTGGAGGCAGTCTTGCGGATTTGTGATGAAAATAGGGAATGGGGGAGAAGAGAATAGAAGGAAAAAAAGAGAGAGTTGAAAAAATGTAGAGAAGAGAAGAGAGAGATAGAGAAAAGAATACAAAGAATAGAGGAGAGAATACTATGAAAACAGAAGAGAATTGAAAAGCGACAAGAGAAACTAGAGAAAAGAATCGAAAAGAGAAAATAGAGAAGAGAAAAGCATAAGAAAAGAGTAAAGAGATCAAATTGGGGAACAAAAAGTCAAATTGGAGAACAAATCGACAGAAAAATAGTCAAAAGACAAAATACACAACAAAAAAGTCAAAGAGAAAACAAATTAGACAACAAAAAGTCAAAAGAACAAATTAGACAACAGAAAAAGTCAAAAGAACTAATTAGACAACAAAAGAGTCAAAAGAACAAATTAGACAAACAAAAGTAGACAAGCGAGAAAAACAAGCGAGAAATAGACAAACAAAGCAACAAAGCGAAAGCTACAAGAGTCTAAAGTATATTAAGATTAATCTTTTAGGTTGGAATGTAGAAAGGTTAGCTTGACGGAATGCAGTTGGCTTGATGGAATGTAGTGATGTCGTCTAGGGTTAGGAAGCGAAACATGATGAGATGGAGGATTTAAGTTTGGGTGCAGACTTGAATCTGTGACTGAGTTTTGGAAATGCAGTGATTGATGAGATGGTTGGGGTGTAGGAAGTTCAGCAGATGATAGGTGAGTGGTTGGTGTAGTGATTCAAGTTTTTATGTGTAGATTGAAATGATTACTTAAAATGTGATTAGAATGATCAAAGATGACTTTGGAGTGGATATAAACATGGGACGGGCTTAGACTTGGAGATGAGGTCGTTTTTAATAGCCGTTGGGTTTAGTGGTTGAGCGTTTGGTTGAATTTGTAAATCTGTGTTTGAACTTACAATTGGATCTGTGTTTCGATCGTAATTGAGTCTGTGATTGAATCCGTAATGAATCTGTGATTGAATCCGTAATGAACTGTTTTTGAATTAATGAACTGTGCTTGAAACCGTACTCAATCTGTTCTGAATCCGTACTGAATCTGTGATTGAATCCATAATGAACTGTTTTTGAATTAATGAACTGTGCTTGAAACCGTACTCAATCTGTTTTGAATCCGTACTCAATTTCAAACATACTCAATTTCAAACATAATCAATCTATTTTTGAATCCACACCCAATCTGTATTTCTATCGTTCTCAGTCTGTGCTTGTACCCGTACTCAACCTGCGCTTGAATAGTACCCAATCTGTGCTTGAATCCGTATTCAACTGCGCTTGAATCCCCACTCAATATGTGCTAGAATCCGTACTCAATCTGTGCTTTATTCCGTACTCAATCTGTGCTTCGATTCGTACTCAATCTGTGCTAGATTGTTAACTGTGATTTTATTCCCAGTATACGAGCTCAACAAAGATAAATGCTTTAGTATGGATGCAGCCAATAGGGTTACAACTGAATGTGTGACAGAATGCTGTAACCGCAGTGTCTGGGGTCGTCAGATGTGGGCTCAATAGCATGGTGGATTTAGGATTGGGTGCGTGTTGAAAGTGGTATACGCATTGAATGTCGTAAGTGATACGTTTATTTAATGCAGTCAGCGCAACGACCTCTAATGCAGTCAATACACGTTAGAGAGCACAGTCGGTGGAGCACTCCTAGGATTCAGTCAGTAGATCACACGCTTAATGCAGTCTTTGAAGAATCTTGGACAACTAATTTCAGTTAAAGTATCATATGCTATTGAACCATAAAATCTAAGAAAAATCATCTTTGAATGTTGAATCACATATCAATTAAGTACGAAATTACAAGTTAATGAGCAAGAAGCTCTGACAATTTACGAAGTTGAAATTCATGAAACAGTAACACTGTAGACAAAAAATCGTCTTGACTATTAAGAAACCACTTTACAAGTCTTACGACCAAAAAAAGTCAGAAATCGTCAAAACTTGACGATTGTTTACAGGTTTGCAGCCATTCTTCGTAAGTTGTGAATTAGGATGACTATTCACATGACAATCTGAACCCTTTTTCATTTCGCAAGTGTCTTGCAACCTCAACTGTTGCGTAGTTTCAGTACTATTTGTTACGTACTTCTAGTGGTCTAACAAGCTATTTGTTACGTACTTTTGAGTGGTGTTACAAACTATTTGTTACGTAATTTTATTAAGTGGTCTTTCAACCTCATATAAATTAAAGTAATAGATGGTTTGTAAGATAAATGAATGTACGTAACAGATAGAAGTAAGACCACTTAATAAAAATACTTAACATCTTACAACCCAACTGTTACTTTCATTTATCTTACAACCCATCTGTTACTTTTTTTATCTTAAAACCCATCTATTACTTCTATTTATCTTACAACTATCTGTTACGTACTTTTATTAAGTGGTGAGTAATAATATATGATGTGAGAACTAAACGTGAAATGGCTTTAAATTGACCAAGCATCAAAAATACCAACCTGAATACTGCGGATTCAAGATCAGCAACCGAAATAACTGAAAACCAGAAATAGAATGTCAAAGGACCAAAAGGCGTGATATTCGTGAAGAGTTTTAACCCCCAAGTTTAGACCCCAACACTGTTGGAATGCAAACATAGAAAAAACTGAGGAACATTGTCCCGGAATCAAGGGTATGACGTTCCAGGTTATATCTTTAACAACCAAACTCTAACGCTACATCCTTAAAATGAGCAAGTAAGGCCGTTCTCTCATTGTTCCGACACTAAGCACGCTTAGTAGTTTCTTCTCTTCTTTTGACCAGCAGCCTGAGCAGCAGCAAAGACAGAGTTGACATCGTTGCCCGAGGAGGAAGCAGCACCGGTGGCAGCGGTACCTGGAGCAGCGGCAGCGGCAACAGCTGGGGTGGCAGCAGCTGCTGGAGCAGCATAAGCAGATTTAGGAGCAGCAGGTGCTGCTGGAGCAGCAGAGGCAGTAGATGGTGTGGAGGTGGCTGGAGCAGAAGAACCAGTTGGGATAGAAACACCCAAGATGTCCCCCAAGATGCTAGCCCCAGTGGAAAGAATAGTACCAGAGTTGGCGCTCAAGTAGTTGATGGCCTCGTCCAAAAGACCAGACGACTTGGCCCAGTTGTAGACGTCTTCAAAGATAACCAAGCCGTTCTTCAAGGCCGAGGTCAAAAAGTCGATAGACTGTTGTGGGTTGGCCAAGACTTCGTTGATGAGCGAGTTCAAGATTCCAGAGTTCTTGATTTCGTCAACCACCCAGGTGACAACTTCAGCCAAGTCTCTCTTCTCCATGTATTCTTCGGCACTCAATTCTGGGGTGACAGTTCTCTTGGACTTAGCTGGGGCAGCAGAAGGAGCTGGAGCAGCTGGAGCGGAAGAACCACCAACACCCAAGAGGGCCTCAATCAAAGAAAGGCCAGTGGACAAAAGACTTGGGAGAGCAGCAGTGAAAGCGTTGATCAAGTCGGAGTCGTTGATGATAGTGTTGAACAACTTCCCGAGTAAACCAGAGTTCCAGATGGCAGTCAACAAAGCTGGACCGTTAACGATGGTGGCCTGGAAAGCAGCCTTGATGATGTTACCAATGGCGGAGGTGATGGTTGGGTCGGAGGTCAAGGTGGAGAAAACTTCACCAATGATGCCCGAGTTGATGAAAGCGGTCAACAAGTTGCCAATGGCAGAGTCGGCTCTCTTTTGCAAAGCCTCTAATTCAGCTTCATCTTCAACCAATTCTCTCTTCTTGTTGATGTGCGAAATTTCAGCCATGATGGCCTTGATCTCAGCAATGTCAGACTTCTTAACGAGGGTAATCTCAGAAGTGAACTCAGCACTAGGAGCAAGTGGGGCAGCTTGAACACAAGCAGTGGCAGTGAGGATCGCCAAGTAGGTGGTAGTAGAAAACTTCATTGTGTAGTGAGAGTGTGATTAAAAGCTGTTTTACTTTGTTGAGTGAATAGCTGCAAAATGAGGTGGAAACTTCCCACATTTATACTGGGGAACCGCCGTGGGTGTTTCCTTCTGTTTCCTCTTCTGGTAACCATAGTCTCACTCTCTTTCAAGTCTCAAATTAGCTTCCAGGAGGCATTCACAACCTCTCCACTTACTATCTTGGAGATATTGGTTGCAAAATAATTTCCTAATTAGGCAACACCCACCGAGGCGACTGCAAACAAAAAAACATCAAAGTGGTTTTTCTATTGTTTTCTATTTTTATTTCTTTACTAATGGGGGATAGAAGTATCAGCTTGCAGTTACACAGAATGCTACATTTCTTAGCTATCCAAGAGCAGACTGCGTAGGTGAGCCGTGGTAACTAGTGCCTGAGCTTGGAGGCGGTTGAACGAATGTGATTTTGGCAGGTTGAGCACAGAAACACTGCCAACGCGTTAAGAAAAGTCGGCCCTGACTTTTTGAGTGGGTACCTGATACACAGAATAGACGAGTGGCTGAAATCTTAGAGTACCCTAGGGTGGCACCCTGGGATATAGCCGCAACCAATTCCAACTGTTGTTTTGGAAATGCCACTGGAGGTGTTAAGTTCCCATACATTCTCCACGGAATTTCCTAATTAGGAAACCACTTTTCAGGGAAGAACTTGACAATGCTCGGAAGGACAAGCGCGAGTCAACGGTACAAGACAATCACAAACAAACCACAGGGATGCTTAGCAGAAGCTGACGTGGGGCTCAAGTTGGCTGGTTGCAAAAAAACACGACAGGAGCAGAGGTTTCAGCTACTGAAAACGCAAGAAAATAGAGATTGGGAGAAGAATAGGCTCGAAGGCCGTCACTCCTCTTTCCTCGAACCAGTGCATATACATTTGGTTGCACCACCCCACAGCTGGAGTGGCTTCAACATCCGTTTCGTATTTTTTTATACGATTAAGGCTTTGGGGGTTTCCATTCTGTGATTTCACGGCTTGAGCGGTGGAAGCGGCTGCCAATTGGGAAACAATAATTTGAACCTGATTAGGCTGCTTTGAGTGCAAATAGCAAGGGCAAACAAAAATGCTCTCAATCTGCAAGCATGTGTATGGGAAATGCTGCGAGTCTGCTAATCCTCGAATCCAGAAGAGAAGATCCAAATTTGGGAATGGTATGGATGTAAACAGAATGCGTACTCAAAGGAATTTTGAGAGGGTATAGCAGAAAAGGGAGAGGCTGAAATGAAACTTGACAGTGTATGAAGATAAGAGAGAATATAAGCGCAGAAAAACAGCACTTTAATTAGGATAGTACCTTGATAAATGCAAGACCCTGACGCATTATCCGGTATCGAAGCAATACCTAACATCCCAAGAGGCGCTGCCACTTTTAACTCCACATTTTCAGTTGGGAAGAGGGACCAATGGGCAACCATCTGCCTGTGGATTTCAAAACCTTTAAATTCCCTATTTAGGCAAAACTTGAATCTGCCTTCAATGAAGTGTCAAGTAACCCTCGGGGGTTATGATCAGATCTTCAGGTTATGGGGTTCAGATTCTCGCCAGTGTATTTGGAGGAGTAGGCGGGGATGGGGTCTGAAATTGGGTGTGCGAAGAGGCAGGGAATGTAGAATGTGGAGCCTTGCCGGATTTGCTCTGAGGGATGGGGTAGTGAAAGGATTGAGGTGGTTTGGGGGATATTAACGTGTGACTGCCCTTTTGGTGCTCGAATTTAGGAGTAGCTTGCTATTTGAATACTAATCTTCGTTTCACTACTGATTAGACTCTAACAACAGGGAATCTGTGACTTTTTAGCCAAGGACTTTCTGATGGTGGTTTCGGAGGGCTGAGACACCTTCAAGAAGGAATCAGGTTAGACTGAGGTTCCAGAAAGTTGATGGGATGTTAATTATTGCTTGGATAATTATTAGAAAACAATAGTCTAACAGTCTTCCGACAATGTACAACGGATAGAATTCGGGTACTGTTGATTTAAGATCTCTTGGCTTCTTAAAATGACAGCTCTGAAGTCACGTACCATACTTCAACCCTCTGAGCTTTAGGGAGACCTGGAATTTGCTATTTGTTCAAGAAGGTTCTCAGAAGTGGCTGACCACCTCCAACCAAACGACTGAGAATTCGTGTGAGTTTACGAAGCGTAATCTTACCCAGGTGTGCTTAACATGACGGGTACCTTTTTGACTTGTTCGACACATGAAGCAGAAGTTTACTTTCTACTTTAACTAGGTTAAAGTATTGAGTTGTGAGATTCTTATAGGGTTGACAAGTTTCCATTTCAGTTTCATCAAATCTTGACTGATACCTCCAGTTCTTCTACTACGAGTTTCCTTTCCTTTCTAATGAATTATTGGTTAGCTCTTTGGACTGTGTTAGCAAGCAAATAACTGTCATGGATTAAGTTCCAGGATCCATATCTTTATTTGCTGAGGCATCCAGATGATTTGTTCCTTCCACAACAACCACTGAGTTAGACTGGTTACGACAGATTAATCCGTACTAGATACATCTAGGTATTTACCTGAAGATGTTCATGTTGCTCCTCAGCTAGAAGTCCCAGTTTCAGTTGTTCAAATGAAAACATTCCTGCTTAATTGTCGAGACTTCAATTTCCATTCTACAACTAGTGGGAAATTCTCACCTTCCAACCAAGATATTTATCCGGCATAATCACACTACTCTTGTGACTTATTCCCTATAAGTTAATTCAGCAGGTTAGAAGCGCAAATCTGTATGGATGTGGCTTTGGGGCCCAATTCGTTACTGTAGACAAGTCGGTGACCATTAAAGTTTGATGGAAGTCTGATTCATTCTTCAACAAGAGTCCCCTTCTCCTGTTGCACACCCGATTTAGAAATGCTACATAACGTTCAGTTGCGTTACGAACCTTTGAGAGCACAAGTAAAGTTTAAAACAGTCTAGTTGAATGTACTGAAGTGAGAGTTACTTGGTTGTTAGAAGTGTGGTACACTCACCCACACTGTCGAGCTGACTCTGGCGGACTAGAAGTCCCTGATGGAGCAGGTGCCTCTCGAGGAGGGGGACCTGGGTCTTCTGGGTTCTTTCTTCTTGGTCTAGCCATGTTGTCAACTTGCTTACTTACTTCTTTAAGTATAGGAGAAATTACTATTGCTATGTAGATTGTCTACCTAGATTTCT
>JAKTUG010000059.1:0-64190 GCA_030556545.1 Kodamaea sagamina
TCTTCAACATTTTATTGACTTTTATGTCCATCGTATTAGTCATACATCACTGTGGTCAACAGTGTACAGCACTGTCACACTGTGTTCACCGCTGTTCTCGGTATATCAAGTCTATTATAATCATCTTTGTATTTGATGACTACATTCAACAGTGTTATATCTTAGTCTGTCTTATAGTTGACCAATTTCTTTCGAATGCTTCAGTATCAATGCTCGCATCAACCAGTGTGTCCCTTGATCGTCGCACAGTTCAGGGTATTGATCACTGTATTCACCAGTGCATAGATCACCACATTCAATTCAACATCTGTATTCTGCAATTGTAACTTTTAGAAAGAGCTGACGTTCTCTCACATGCTTCTCGTGTATCTCACTCTTTTATTATAGCACTTCAATTGCCATTTATCGGTGTGCTGAGTTCATTGATCTCTGTAATCATCTTCTTCATCAAAATTACACACGCACTATCCACCTCTTTGGCTTCTGTTCAGCTCAATAAGTGCTGATGATCAAAGTCCTTTCTTTGAAGTGCTTGAATAGCGATTGGAATAATTGGCAATCTAACTGTGCGCATCAACTTGAATGGTTCTGTTGCCCGTGTTTGGTTGTGTTGACAGTTTGGCTTTGGCTTGAGCAGGATTGTGTTTAGGCGAGTATCATCATTCGAAAAGTAAAGTAATACCAGTCTCTTTGACTCTTTAAATCGTTTCACCTTGCTCTAGACACCAAGGCAATACCACCATGGACTTTTCTCAGTTGCTAGTTGTTTGCACAAGTTTGACTTTCAATCAGAACATCAGTACATCCTAGTTCTTGGGCAGCTCTTTCACAACAGATAACTCTCCAACTTGGACTCTCACAATTCCACTACTTGGACTCCTTTTGCTCCCGTGAAATTGATTATCGAACTTTGATAAACCTACTTCAGTCTCACTTGTTCAAAATTGACCTCAAACTCAACTTGAAGAACTCTCGTTGCTGTGCCTTTCTGTTCCCAGGCCAATCACTCTCATTTCATACTTGAACTCTTATTACACGCAGCAAATCCAATTCTGCTCTAAGGCTTGCAAACCTGGCGTAGCTGTTCTTGTTCCACTTTCGTTCATCTGGATCAGAATATTCATGGCAAGTGGTATCAGCTTCTCTCTCATGATCTTCTCCTCAGTCCACAGGAAAACAAAAGTCAACTTTTCCAACTTTTTGTTAAAATTTCAGAAAATTGAGAAATGAATTCTTTCAACTGAAAAGTCTCAAATCTACAACGGGAACCCTGGAATTGAGCGGATACTACATACCTAGAGGTCGCTTCCGCTATTCAGCTCCAGTTTTAAACGCTGTTCCCATCCCTTACGATTATTCGCCAATTGAGCTTCACAAGACATGGAGGACAAGCTGGGTGAACCGTTACTGCGAAGTGGATTACCAACATTCTTAAAATAGCGAGCTTTAACGACGTCATAACAATGGGCCACATTCATCACAGATCCAGGGTTTTCATGAAGCCTTTCGAATGCTACGCAGAGCTGTTGTAGAGGTAGAACACCAAAACCGACGACTTTACGTCGCCTGACGTAGTTGAGGCAGAGAGTATCGCACACAAATTGGACTTCAACTTGCCTTGATCCACAAGGAAAGAAAGAAGGCAAACCAGTTTTCGAGAATGACGTAGGTGGGGATAATCTGTGTTGATTATCGATACTTGCGGCACTTTGCTGCCGATGTTTGCTTGAAAACGAGAAAAGAGTGTGATTCTTTCGTGAATCACCGAATCTTTGCATTGAATGCCATCGAGAACTTGAACACCTCAAAAAGATAGAAAAAATTGTGCTCAACTCCATGTACTTGGAAAGCATGTCGAAGTCGTCGTCTTCGTCCACTACAGATCAAGTTGCACCTCATCAAATGCCGATCACACTCTCCGCACCGTTTGATGTTTCGTGTTGCGCCTTTTACTATCAACAGCCAATTTGAAACTCGCGCATAGTGTTTTTCGCTGTAAGAGTACATTCTTTTGACTGCGATACAGGCGAACTATCACTTTATCCACTCGAGTAGTCTTCACCTTCTATAGTCAAAGTGATCCTTGTAGGAAATTCTCATAACTTCTCAACTCCACAGTATCAAAAACAACCTAAAAGAAACATTCC
Organism: Kodamaea sagamina; assembly: GCA_030556545.1. NCBI lineage: Eukaryota > Fungi > Ascomycota > Pichiomycetes > Serinales > Debaryomycetaceae > Kodamaea > Kodamaea sagamina. The sequence continues at coordinate 2,148 of JAKTUG010000059.1, forward strand.
AACCTAACGAGCCTTTTTCTCAAGGTTACCCTAAAATCACACCTGAAACATTCAACCTAGAGCAAACCCCGTCCTCAATAGTCGATTCAATGAATTCCAGCTTATTCTAGCGGACTTAGAGACCTTGAAGTATCTTCCTTACTGGAACCTGATCAGGGTTGTTTCATCCAGTTATCGCCATCTTTGCAACTGCTCTTGATACTTGTTACATCGTAGAATTCCTTAATTTCTGTCTATCTACATACCTGGTGAAGTCCTTCTTGGTTTTTATATCCTGAGATTCAGGACGAGCCGTACAAGGCAGCCTTAATCTCCCATTGGGGCATTCGACGTTATGGACTCAATAGACCTAAACAAGCAAACCGATTGTGACTGCCACAGGTTAAGGATACTTTTTCGATCTCCCCGCTCCATCTGTGAGTCGCAAGATATTTCTCAAGTGCCCTCACGAATTCATTGCTTCCTGATACACCTTAGCCAATGCAAATTCAAAGTTCTCCGATTGCCAAATTCCCTAATGTCTAAACTATGCTTTATATCTTATAATGTACTTTCGTGGGACTCGACGGATGCAATCGGTTTGAATGCTAGCAGACCTAAAGGTTTCCGTTCACGTCTGCGAGTCACTGCAGTAATTCATCAATACTTTGACTAGCTTTCTGTTAACATTGACAATTTCAAGAAACCTTAGTTATTGGCATGAACCAGTCAAACAGACCCTCAAAGTTAACGTAAATCGAATGATTGTGAATCTAAATTGAATTCACTCTTCTTGTTACCTCATTCAAGAGTTTTGATGGGAACCTGCGTATTGAAAATCACAAGTATGGTACTACCGCGATGAGACTATATCCAGTTTGAAGCATTATCACTTTTTCGGTTCTCCTACTCAGTTCTCGTTTTGGCTTCCATCTGAGAAAGTCTTAAACAGTGAAATCTCTACGCCATAGTACGCAACCCTAAGACCAGAGAACCGTAGTGACGTCAAAGTGGACTTTCTCGCAGTGAGATAAAATATTTTTTGAAATTGATGTTTATCTGAAGAGAGCATCAATTGTCTTGGCTGCGTGAAAGCGATTTGCAGCCATAAATTAAAGTAGAATTGTTGATATACTTAAGACAGTAAACAGTCACATATTGGAATTCACACCTTAGACTCCTTAAATTTTAGGGAAAGAGATTTGCAGGATGAATAATCAAATTTGTGAATGCAGCTTGGGGAATCTTGATAAGACAATGGCCCAATTTTAACATACAGCAAAGAAACAGGTTATGGAATGATACATCAACAACCTATGTTTAAGCTTCTGAGTGTATGGTGAAAGTGGTTACTCAGGTTTGATGAAATTTTGCGAATTTAATTTGCTTCAACTGAATGTTGTAATGAGCACCCGAATACAGGTTTACCTCTTGATATCTTTCTTCAATACCTAAAGCAAAGCAAACTTTGAGTGGTCCGCCGATAGTGTGCACAAACCGGCCATCGTGTCCCAGATCTCATAGTGAAGTTAACAGTGACGCAAGTTAAAGTTGGTGGGACTTTTAACCGATTCAGCTATAGTAAGGGTGTTGAGTAAATGCTCACTGGACACTGGCGAATTAAGTACTAAAGCAAATACGTAAAGCAGAAAACCGTTGAGCAGGGTTCGTAAAAAAACGTTGTAGGTTCCTTTTTGTTTGCCCGGTTAATTTGGAGAAACAAGCACTCAAAGGTGAAAACAATCTCTCAACCTTTACTAGGGTTGCAAGAAACAATCTGCCAAAATTTGGCCAAATGAAAACGTTAATGTGGAAGTCTAGTTCCAACTTATGAGCAGACATCCAATCACCATCTTGAAGTAATTCACTTTGTGATGCAAATGGCGATTTATTCTCCATGCCTTTAGTTACCTCAAAACCACACAACAAGTAATATAACTGACAAAATAGGTAATACGGAACAAATGATTGATTGTCTCGCAATCACAGGTTTTAATTGCATTCTAAAATAGCTTTAATGGACCCATTCTATGCATGAAAATTCACAAGTTAATTAACGAGTATCACCTCATTCTGCAAACTAGATGACGACAAGAGGGATAAATTCAACAAGGAGAGAATTGGACACAAATAGTCTAATTTTGCCAACGAACTTTGCGAACGATATCGAGGATTTATATCATCTTCTTGCAAAAGGGGATTCGTGGCCCCAGTTCAAATTGACAACTGGTCTTTTTATGTCCACTATATATATGCTAAACCTATGGTAGTCTTTCAGTCTGTATGTGTAGCAATTTCAGATTGCCAAAGTTGTAAATGCAAAGTAACAGAAACCAGGAAATAACCAAGAGCTAAGATTGAGGAAAATCGACTATTTCACATCACTCGGAGTGTAAGTAGTGGGGAGCTGCTTGTTTTTGTTGTTCCACATAGATTAAGGTACCGATACAGGAATACACGTTGTGATAAGGAGAGATGAGATTGTTTTAATCAAAGTTCACAGATGTTTCTGTGGACTTTGTTCCTCTTCAGCTGTATTGAACTCACAAGCCCCATTTCGTGAGACTCAATACTGTGTGAGACATCAGTGGGTTTCCCCAATCGTGCCACTAACTTCACCAATTCGTCCATGTTTGTGGTTGAATTGATACTTTATTTTGTGAAGATCGCAAGGCATTCCCAAATCTGTGGGTAGACCACAGATTGCACATTTACAACCCATTTTATAGGCTGTACACCAAATCAGCATATTATAAATCAGCTCCAAAGATTTCCACTTGGAAAATGCCATCTCTACTTGAATCTCATTTACTCCTAGGTCTAACCTTGACGGTTCATATCTTAAGACAATTAGCCCAAATGGCATCTAGAAGTAGTACTGAATAAACTCGACCCATTTAAAAACTGCAGTCACAAAAATCACCAAACGAGTTCGAAGCACAGCTGGTCCGAAGGATATGCAATTGGAAACAAATGTGGAAGAGGAATTCGCCGTATTGGTTGTGAATCAGCGGAAGTGAAAGTAAACCCCGATTTTCGATTGACAATTTACGACGTGGATTGTTTACAACCGTTGAAAGAATCTGAAATAACTGATTAGCCGTAAAAATGATTTTACGAGAAGGCTGCAAATTGAGTCCGAAGCAAAGTATATAAATATGGAATGAAATGCAAATTAGTAGCTAGTGCAGATGTTCAGAATATTTGCACTTCTAGCTGTGTTGCTAGAGGCTACCGCGGCAGCATCGGTGGTTGGAATTTTTACTTCGTTCGATTCGCTAACAAAAGCCGGGACTGAGTGGTACGACGTGGGTAATGTGCCTGAGGCAGTGTGGCAAGGTAACTTCCTGTGGTCCGTTCAAGGAAATCTTCAACCTGGAGATACCTTTTTGATCGACATGCCTTGTGTGTATTTGTTTCCGGCGGAACCAACATTCACATTGAATTCGCTTCTTGGAGCCTTGGCTACCTGCGAATTAATTTCGGGGGCATCCACATCATCAGCAGCATCTTCAATCCAGTGTACTGCAAGTAATTTGGTCAATCCAAGCACTTCTGCGGTCGGTGCTATTAGCGTTCCTTTGATTTTCAACTCAGGATTCAACGGAGACTCGTACAACTTGGAAGATTCAACCTGTTTCAAGCCTGGTATTGATTTAGTAGTCTTTTCAGACGGGTTAAACTCGCTTTCTACTCCTGTTACATTTGACGAAAATGATTCTGCAGTGAATGGTGTTGCCAGTGTAAGGCAGATTTCGGAATCTACCTACCAATTCGTTGGTATTGCAGGTGAATGTCCTAACGGGTACTCTAGTGGAGCTATTTCTTTGTCAATAGAAGATTCCTTTGGGCCTGGCAGTGCATTCGACTGTTCTACAGTACAGTTCGGATATGCAACTAGCCAGAATGCTTGGGGCTACCCAACAAGTGTAACGTTACTTCTGAGCTCGGCCGTTGCTTGTGGTGATACAATAGATTTGAGAAACTACGGTTCAGTTCCTGCTGGTAGTACGCCCTTCATATCAGTGAACTTTGATCTAGGCAGCAGTAGGCCTTTCATAGGCTTCACCAACACCTACGCATGCGAGGGATCCCAAGGAACCACTGAACTGGATATTGATAGAACTTACTTCGAGTCAAATTATGGAATAGTGGATTCTCAGATCGAAGTTTTAACATATACTGCTACTTGGACCGGATCAACAACAAGAACAGTCAGCGCATCTGATGGGCAAAGTGTTGAGGTAGACATCCCCATTCCAACACTCACATATACTGAGTTTTGGGATGGCACTGATACTGAAACTACTGAAGTCTTAGCCTCTCCTGGTGAGACAGCAACTGTCATAGTCGAAATACCATATCCTTTCACTGAGTTCTCAACCACTCTTACAACCACTGATTCCCAGGGATCTTTTGAGACTGAGACAGGGGTGGAGATCATCACCACAAATTCTGCAGGCCTGTTGTTCACTACACTTTCCGTGAACCCTACGTTGGCTCTGCTCAGTACAACTTCCGCTTCCACTGCATCTGATAGTTCTGTTGAAACAGAATCTGGAGTTAGTGGTGCCAGTACCAACCCTGCTGGTCTGTTCTCATCGCTGACCTTGTTGACCACATCCTCAGAATCTTCGAGCTTTACTGAATCATCCACAGTCCTTACAGCTACCGCATCAGGTGGAGCTGTTGAGTCAGAATCTGGAGTTAGTGCTGCCAGTACCACCTCTGCTGGCCTGTTGTACACTTCTACCTCAAGTTCAGTTGTTCACTTCACAGAGTATACAACTTCGTTTATCGCAACTTGCCCTGACGGGTCTATTTCAACTGAGACAGGTGAAGTAGTGGTGACCACCGACTCTGAGGGCCTGTTGTACACAACTACGTCTATTTTCCCGTTAACTACCACTTCCAGCCCACTTACGACACCCATTCTGTCTTCAATACCCTTTACGATGTACGGTAATACTTCCACTGCAATCTCAGAACAGTTGAATACAGCAACCTCGGTTAATTCTGGTTCAGTCACAACTACGCCAACTTCTTCAACTTCAACTATCCCTAAAATTGAACATGGTTCGAGCAGTAGCTCAGGTTCTGGTTCGAGCTCCGAAGTTGATTCTAGTTCAGGATCTAGTGGTTCAGGGTCAGTTTCTGGTTCTGGTGCTGCCTCAGACCCAGGAACTGAGCCTACTGACTCCGGTTCTAACTCTGGAACCGATAATTCTGGTTCAAGTTCAGAAACCCAGTCAGGATCTGGATCCCTGAGTATTGTTCCTACAATACCTCAGAACACAGGCACAAAAACCAAGACTGCCTTTACGTTAGCAATTTTGGCAATCTGTGTTCCCATACTTCTCTTCTAGAAGTGGTGCATTCTTCTTGAAGGTTGTGGTTTCGGTTAATTTGTATTTTTCAGTTTAAACTTCTACCCATCTCCCTTTTCATTCGGTTACACAATGAGTGTATTTCATACCTTCTATTTCTTCGAATGTTTAAATTTTTTCATTGGATTTTGCTATGTATTGACAAGGGCAGATTACGAGTGCTTCCCTGACTTTGAACCGTAAACTATCTTGCAACTTCAAATTTAAAATGGTTCAGTATTTCAGTTCTCCTTTGGAATCTGCAACCCTATGAAAGTGCGGATGTTTACCATCTCGGAAGGAACTAACATCCGCCAACTAAATTAGTAACTACTGTTTTCAATAAGACATATTCCTTGAAATACTTCTAACGTTTGTCATTTTCGGTTGTTAAACGAGTTATTAGGTTAAGAATACTTGGCTATCAATCCTGTACAACAGATCAAGTGTGACTTTTAGTTCAGTTTTGGCAACTTTAGGTGCCGTGGTCATTAGGTAGTACATCCAGTCGACACACCTAGAGGTGCACAGTAGAGTAGCAGAATTGGTTCTCACTACCACACCAGTAACAATTCCAGCAGTATGTGCTCAGTTGCAACGATTGCTCATTTAAGTTTGGGAGCGCTGAGTAGTTGTGTTCAAAAGAAAACTTTCACTTCCGTTGTCTCAGGCTTCCCAAATCAACGTTTACCGCCAAGTCACTTTTAACCTCGCCTTTCGTGTTCCAACTTGATAGTGAAGAGCAAGGGTATTATAAAGGTTTACATTGTTTTTTACCAGAACATTTGTATTCAGTTTAATCTAAGTACTTTAAGTAAAGGTCGCAAGAAATAGATTACCGGGTTTCCAAATCCCAACATCTAATAAAACCCCACGTTTGAAAAATGCCACATATCCCACAATAACCCTTCCTAAGGTTGGGGTTGAAGATCTCAGTTAATTAGACCAAGTTTTTGAATTTTCGAGTTTTGTTTCAAACTTATCCCTTTTAAGGAGAAGTATGGATTTTAAAGGCCTCCACTTGATGAGTGGAAGAGTCCTTGGTTAGCTTTTGAGTGACTCGGTTGATTTGGTTTGGTTACCCCTTCTTTAGAAAAAGAAGGAGCACTTTCTTAAAAATTTTAACCCTGAATTTTGAAGGACCCTGAATTATGTGTTGGTGTGTGAAAACCGGTTACTTAATGCGAGTACCTCTGTGATGACTGAGACGAACTAGAGTGATGACATTATATAGAATGGTTCGGATGAGAATAAATAGCGTAAGTTGTAACTATGTAGGAAATCAAGTAACTGTTGGATTACTATCATCATCTAAATACTGATGTATTGTATTAATTTAATACTTTGGCGTTCTTGTGTGAGTTATGTCGTGGTGCCACAAGCAACCATACTTTTCATTTTTCATGGAAATTGTCAAGAAATTCTCTTAAAAGTGAAAAAACTGTTTACAACTTCACAACAATAATCCTGAGAGCAAGTGGGTTCTACAATTTCTACTCGTAAGACTTCTGAACATCATCAACTATTTAGCATCTCTTATCACTTATCAAATTGACCGTTGGCTGTTCTATCTCGAACTTCACTTATAGTTTTCTAAGCAATACCAAATCTCAACAATTGATCTGATTTGAAGCTCCATTAAGCTTTCGCTACTTCCCTCATGTACCGCAGTCATAAACACAACAGCAGATCTCGATCGAAGCCAAGAAATTTCAGCCTCTCCACTGGAGCAACCTCCCAAATTCTCCCTCACAATGTAAAGAAGAATCAGTAGGTAGGGGGACACACAGCTGCTTTTTTAGCAGGAAACTTAAACTAAAAAATTTGAAAGCAGATATTGGAAAACCGAGGTGAAAACTAGGGAGTTTTATAAGAGTTGGGTTCTATTTTTAAAGTGCTGTCAAACACTCTTTCTTTCGACCTCTGCAGAGGTCTTAGAGCAGGTTAACAGGCTCAAAATTTTCTCTTATGATACTTTTCTAACTGTGTTTCAAGTAGAAAAAAGTCTTCAGGTTCTTTCAAAATCACTTCAAACCCAGCTTTCTATTGGAAGTGCAATTTACAATCTAATTTAACTGATTATCAGTCACCTTCCTTACCTTTCAAAAAATAACTCTTAATCTAATCAACTCGATCTCTTAAGGCGCAGAGCATGCCAAACAAATAGTTTCAACAAGCCATAAAAATGATAATCATTTTGCTTTCAATATAATCTAAAATGCGTAGGTAGTGCAGTATATTCAGCGTGCATATTGCTGTTCAATAATTCCAGCTTATTGAGCAATCTTCTCACACCTTGAATATTTGAATATTTTAAACCTATTACAGAGTTCAAAATAATCGATTCTCTCTAATAGAGATGGAACTATAATCTGTACGCAACCAGTGTAGCACTAATTTCCTCAAACTGAATGAGTCTTAAGTTGGGTGTCATTTTTGATCTGCTCTCGAGGAAGTAAAAAGTATTCAGTTGTACTAGGTTTCTCACTCTTCTCATTCCGTTCAGTAAAGAGAGAGATGCTTAGCATAATAGCTATTTAAATCACTAAAACAGTTTCGGCATTTTGAAAAGAGAACGTCACTTCACCATCGTCCACAACTGTCATCGCTTCTCCATTTATTTTCAAGAGATAGTACCTACCCAAGTCATACATGTTTGTATAAGTATAAACCTGCGGTGCAAATCCCTTGAGCTCTTTACACTTTTCAGTAAAGTTGTCCAAGGAAGGAACCACAATATCAGATATAAAGTCTCGGTGAGAAGCTTTTATCATCAACATATAATCAAAATGATCAAGATCGCCAACAAGATGTGTCGTCAAATAACCCTGGCATTCAATTCTTTTGAGGGATTTTGGGAGCTTGGAAAATTCAATCAGGTCGATACCGTTGCAAAAGAGGCTCAAGTGCTCCAACTTGTCTCCAAATTTGAACTCATCCATCAGTTTAAAATTTCTCGAGTCCAAAGATAGCTTCCTCAACAGAGGTAGAAGTAAAAGAGGCCCTCTCAAAAACCCTTGATCTAAGTTCAAAGTTGTTAAATGAGTTGAGGTATCAAAATACCACAGAGGAATTTGAGAAAGCTGGCATTCTCCAATTGTGACACTTGGAGGCAAGGGGGAGTCCAAAGTCCTCAATTTGCCCCACCCGTAAACTAAAGTTTCAGCTAGTGGTAGTTTCACCTGATTAGATCTGGAGATGCTGCTACTGCCCAATAAAACATTTTTGGCTTGCACATGCGATATATCAAGATCTTTAAAATCTAAACATGACAACCTGAGGTGATCGAAATTTGCCTCTGGGAATTGAATAGTTGATGGGTCAATTTCAGGGTTATACAACTCAAAAATTTTAAATCTTTCAAGGCCAGAAAATTGGTCCTTGAAAGTGAAGTCGCACCAAGCTGCAATTTGAGAAATTTCAACTTGGATGGAAATTGCAAGTGCAAGTCATGAGTGGATCCAAGGTTGAGTTCTGCTATTTCAATGACGAGTAGTGACTCTGGAAATTTCATAGCATAAAGAAGGAACCAGTCCCAGGAATTGAATTTGAGCTCCCTCAAATTCGGCGGAAGAATCATTTGCGATTCAGGTGTGAGTACTACCATTTCGGAACTTTCCATAGCTGAATCTTTATCCCTAGACATTCCTTCAATGAAAGGAGTCCATAATTTTAAAGACCTCAACGAGTGTGGAAGGGTCTTGAGGGGTGTCAAGTCTATAAAAGTGCAGTTATCACAAGTTAACGAAGACAAGTTGTCAAATTCTTCTAAAGTTCCATTGATTGGTGAGTGGACAAGTTTTAGTCTCCTGATTCCTCTAGGAAAGGTGATACCTTTGCAATGAATACCGGTAAACTCTTTCAAGTTGATCAAGTACGACAAGTCAAGATCTATTACAGGACTTTGTACTTCTAGCCGTTCCAATGAGACTGGAAGTCCTGAGAGGTACTTTTCAGAACCCGTTATTTGAAGAGCTTTCAACGGGGGCCACAGTCCAGACCCTAAAATTTCACCTTGAACATGTAGTTCCTTCAAACCAGCACCAAACACAACTCTGTCCAAATTCAACCCATACCCCAAACTTCAGTAAGGTGAAGTTTGGCAAACGGAGTAATTTTTCAAACTTTGACTCGTATGAAGTAGTGTCTTGGTGGTCCCCCATTTGGATTTCTCCAACTAACAGCAACGCCTCGGGATTCTTCTCGAGAATAGGCGTGATGTCTTTAAGAGTGTTGAATAACACTTTGCGAGGACGGAAGCATTTGTGTTTCACGTGTCTGAGGAAGATGTCTGGAGTGATTCGTCGGACTGATGGCTTTTTTCCAAGCAGGTTCGGTTCAGCTTGTAACTGAATCGTATCATAAAAAGACTCTGAATAATTCTTCGTCCACAAGTAATTCAGCTTTATCACCTGGGATGAATTCGAATATCTTAGCCAAAACACTGGTTGGATATTTCTCCAATACTCCAAAAGACATTCTTGAATCTTTTTAATCAACGTCTTCAATGTAAGAGAGTCCTCTTATATTAAGGGTGGTGTCAGAACACAATAGAAACAAAGTATCTGATAACATTTCATTTCCCGTAAAAACAACTCCAACAATTTCAAAACCCGTAAATAGTTTTAGCCTCCTTTATCGACCTTCGTAAATTTTGAGAGTATTTTGTGTCAGTAAGAGTTGTTAGCATCTTGGTGAAAACCTAGCTCAAGACTCTCAAAGTCTACTTGTGCTTCAGTTATTAGTTTGTTCCATTCTGATGCCAGATATCAGAATTAGTGTGCCAATCCACTGACTGCTACGAAATAGTTTGACTTAAAACATTAAACACTAAAAACATTAAACACTAAAAACATTACTCTTAAAACATTAACTCTAAACTTCTTCCTCCAACGAAGGAACCCAAGATTTTGATTTCCATGCTGATACTCCAGAAACATACATCTCATCAACCTCTTCCAACGTCAATCCTTTTGTCTCGTAGACAAAAAAATAGACAAAGAAGAAAGAAAAGATCAAAGCACCAGTGAAAACAAAACCATAGTAAAAGTGGATTTTGCTGGTTATGAAGGGAGTAAAGAACGAGATCAAAAATCCCCAAAACCAGTTCCCAGCAGCTGCAACTCCCATAGCCTTGGATCTGATCCTCAACGGATAAATTTCCGAGGTAACTGTGAATACACCTCCAGCCCATGTCGAAGCAAAGAAGAAGATGAAAACACTGGTGATAAAGATCATGGCGTTTCCTGTTGGCTTGTGGGTGGTTCCATCAACGTACAAGTTCACAGACCCCAAAATGGAGAAAATCACAAAACAAACAGACATGGCAGCAGAGCCAGTCAACAAACAAGCTCTGCGCCCAAACTTTTCAATAGCCCAGATTCCAACAAAAGTAGAGGCAAAGTTAACAGCGCCCAAAATAATGGAGGTTTGGAAGGAGTCTTCCAAGCCAACAGCTTCAAAAATCGTGGTGCCATAGTAGAAAAAGTAGTTGTTTCCTGTCAACTGTTGCAAGCTCTGAAGAAACAATCCGACCAAAACCCTTTTGAAAATCTTTGGCTTGCCAGTGACAAGGTCAGACCAAGACGAAGTACCAGCCAATTTTTCTCTGTCGATACCAGCTTGAATCAATTCGACTTCTAAAATCACCATGGGGTCCTCAACTGAGGTTTTGTTGGAACGAGCAATGGAAACCTTTGCTTGGTCGATTTTACTCTTCTCAATCAAGTATCTAGGAGACTCAGGCATGAAAACCATACCACAAACCATCAAAGCAGACCAGACAAAACACAAACCAAGCGGAACCTTCCACAGTCTGGAGTCGGAAAACAGTCTCTTGGTCCCGTAATTTGTGCAATACCCAATGAAGATACCCAAAGTAATGAACAACTGGAAGCAGTAAATCAAAGTACCTCTCAACTGTTTAGGAGACGACTCCCCGATAAACATTGGTGACAAAACAGAAATAGTACCCACTGCTAAACCGGAAATAGAGCGGCCAATAACAATCTGGTACCACTTGTCAATAGCTGTGATTTGAACAACAATCCCAACAACGTAAACAGCAACTGAGAACATAATCCCAACCCTTCTTCCGGCGATGTCTGCGCTTTTAGACAACAATAATGCTCCAATAGCGCACCCAATGTTGAAAATACCGACAATAACTCCAACTCTAACGTTGGACAAGTAGTAGCTGCCATCACTCTTCACTTCCCCAAATCTCATTTTGAAGTCAGGCATGTTAATGAAGCCAGAAATGGTTCCCGTATCAAAACCAAAGATAAAACCACCAAAAGCTGTGAGTAAACAAAAAATACAAATCGAAATGTAGTTCCTGAAAGTGTTTTCTGTTTCATTAGCAACAGAATGAGATTTCTCAAGAGAATCTTCAATCATTTTCTTGCTAGAAGTTTCTTCAGGGACAATTGAATTGCTGGTAGACATTCTGGTGTGCTTGAATCTATCATTTTGCCCAATATTTATACTAATTATGGCATAACCTTCTATTTTCTAGCATAGAAGAATTAGTAAACAACGGTAGTTTTAAAGGATGCCATTTCAGCCTAGACCTGTCTTATTTCCAGTTTCACAATCTCTTCTCTCATACTATCCTTGCTAAAATATCCATTTTCTAAAATGTAAAAATGCCATGAAGCTATAAAATACTATTTTGCAGCAATTGCAACATATTCGTTTTGTGTCATTTCCCCCATAATTGACTTAATCATTATCGGCTCTCTGCTAGCTACGAAGTGCCAAGGCATACTCCGAAGTCTAACAATAGTCTGAGCTAAATAAAAACACCTCCTATAAATTTGCAGATCCCATTTCTCGCTTATATAAGCACTCCTAATATCTATACAGGAAAGAATAATAAGGAAAACCGTTTAGAACCAACAATTCAACCATGACCAAGAGCCACGACACGAATGAACGGAGTGTGACAATCGAACATGCTGTACATCCAACTGAGAGCAATGGGCACCTGAAATCCAAATCTGAAAAGGCCTTAGACCTCCCGTTTGGAGATGGATCCAACAAGATATTTGGAATGGAGAACTTTGGCAACACTTGTTACTGCAACTCCATTTTACAATGTCTCTTCTACTCGGAGGAGTTTCGGAAGCACATACTAGCCCATAACCAGGAGCCACATGAAAGAAGGACTATCTATGCGGGCACGAAGATACATGGGTTTACGCTGAAATATGAACAGTTAGTAAGCAAAAAGTTGAAAGAACAGAACATAAAACCGCCACCCAATGGCTCAAATAACTTCAACAATGCTAATGGAAACAACAACAACACCTTTTATGGGCTGGACCAGGACCACGAAGAAAAACCAAAACAGAGAAAGGGCTCGATTTTCGGATTGAAGTTCAACTCGTCCAACAATGTTCCCACGGCAAACCCTACTTCTTCAAACGAGAAGAAATATGCAAACTACGTTGTAAAGGCTAAGGACGCAGATGCATTATCACTTAACCAGAGATTGAAGATCAGTAAGAGCCCTGATTTCCAGAAGTTGGATGTTCTTGTGACTCGTCCAACTCCGACGGCAAACAATCTGCAAAACAGACTAGACTACTCGCAGAGTTCGTCCATGTTGTTGGGAGACCAACAGCAAAACACAAACACTCCAAACACGCAAGAGGAAGGAACTATTGGGTCGTCGTCGAGTGCAGTTATCATTGGAATCCCACACCCGGAAACATACTTGAATGTGCCTATCAATCCCTTCAACCCAAACCCAAGCACAGATCAAAGAAAACGTTCTGCCTTGATCAATGGGCCAATCATTAACTTGGATTCCTCGTTGCAGGCCGAGGAAAAGGAAGATGCATCAATGTTGTATGCCTTGAAAGATATGTTTGAATCGATGGTTGAAAACCAGTCCACAATCGGTGTTGTTTCACCTGCTTACTTTATAAACAAATTGAAAGAGAGGAACTATTTGTTTAGGCAGAGCAATATGCATCATGACGCACATGAGTTCTTCAACTATCTCATTAACGAGATAATCGAAAGTTTGAACAAGGAACGCAAGGAAAACGAAAAGACAAACTGGTGTAACGAATTGTTCCAAGGTGTCATCACGAACGAGACTAAATGCTTACTGTGTGAGACTGTCACCTCGGTGCATGAATTCTTCTTGGATTTATCCATCGATATACCTCCTGGTGAGTCTGCTTACTCACTTAGTTACTCGTTGAACAACTTTTCAAGGCTGGAAATTTTGACAAACCAGAATAAGTTCTACTGTAATACTTGCTCGTCATTACAAGAGGCTGTTAAGACAATCAAGTTGGCTAAACTACCAGAGGTTTTGGTGATCAACTTCAAGAGATTTAAGTACGACGAGAAAGTGGACAAGATGGTCAAATTGTTTGATTCGATTAGTTATCCATTCAAATTGAGGTTGTTCAACACCACAGATCTAGTGACGTCTGAAAGTGAGTCTGAAGAAGAAGAAGAGGAAGAAGACCATGACTTCTGTCTATACGAATTGTACGCCTTGGTCATCCACATTGGTGGTGGTCCAATGCACGGCCACTATGTCGCATTGTGCAAAGTGAAAGGTGGCCTTTGGTTACTTTTCGACGACGAAACTGTCGAATTGGTTGACGACTCCTATGTCATGAAGTTCTTTGGTGATGGGCCAGGGTTAGCTAGTGCCTACATTTTATTTTTCCAAAAGGTAAAGGGCCTGAACCCAGAAGATGAGCCTATAAATTTTGGGTACGACTTGAATGATGTGTATAATGGCCACGAATGTTCAGTAAAGTGCCAAGAATCAACGGAATCGTTGAAGAAAGAGGAGAAGATAGATGAAGTACATGTGTCTGACCAAGGGTCTTCTGTTGCTTCTGCAGCGGGGACGTTCAATTCCGGAGGAAGATCATTTTCAGTGACCACGAACGAAGCAACTTTGAGTGGGAGTGTGGTTACTGCTGCGTCCAATCTTAATCCTGCTTCTAACTCTGGAAGCGCCCCAACCTTGGGAAATGGCAGTGCTTCAGGTAGTGACGCCACAATCAATCGTAAGAGCAGTATTTTCAAGAAGAACTTCAAGTTTGACAAAGAAAAGAATGAGAAGAAGACATGGTTAAAGAGAAAGGATAGTAGGGTTGAAAATGATACACCCGCGCCAGCACCAAAGGCAGAGATTCCGCTGAAGTCTCTGGTTGGAGAGGACTCTGATCAAAATTTGGAGCGTAAAAAGAGTATTTTTGGTTTCAAAAGAAGAAGCTAAACAAAATGTATTCATGTATAAATAGAACGAGACAGTCCATTTTGATGGGCCATAGAATATCAATGAACAGTCAATTTTAGAAGTTACAGTAATTTATTTGTTAAAAGATTATGAAATACAACCCGCTTAAAAATTCGAAGTGTTCACAAATCTTTTAATTTGCAGCCACGTTAAAGTTCAAATCATCAGCCTCGCATAAATCACTAAATAAATTGCAACTTAAAATAAGGTATTCAGCTAACAACCCCAGCCATGAACTGACTCTACCAAAGCATAACTCATCAAGTGTGTAGAGTCTAGCCTTCTGATCATCTCTTATTAGTCTACAAACGATTCGATACTCAGCCATAAACCCAAACAATGACCCGTCTACGCTCATTCTTAAGTTCATTTCTAGCACCTTCTGCCTATGAAATTACAGTTCCCTCTGAAAATCAGTCACTGTGATTACAAACCGCGGCAAAGCAAAGAACAAAAAAGTGGGTAGACAACCAACCTAACCGTTCATTCACTCAACGCTACCCCAAGTACTCCAGTCCGCACTACACAACAACCTTGCACTATTCTACAGCTATCACTTCACATCACGTCACATCTCATACAACTCAATCAAATCCTCAGATCCCATACCCCAGAATGTTGCTCAGATCCTCGCTAAGCTAAATACACGTGAGTTTGCGTTATATCAACCAAACTCTATGCGATTCCAAGAACTGTTTTTCAGTGAGAAAAAATTTGCTGTAGTTAGTCATCAGACATAAAAAGAAAAAGGACTGAGATGGCACAGGCACAAGTATATAAAGAAAATAGGTGCCATATTTTGGAACCACAGTTTAACAGAATATTGTTTTAGTCGAGCATCGTGTTCTTGCTTCTGATTTTTGTTCGTTTTATAGTAGCCACAAAATAGTGCTGATCCACAGTTGCAAAAGTTTATATAAAGTGAGAATTCCATTTTTCATAAAGACTTCAAGTTTTTCAAGAATGACTACCACTACTTTATCTCCTACGTTGAAGACCACCGCCACCTCGAAGTTGTTGACATTGGCTGCTGGTTGTTTCTGGGGTGTCGAGAGAGTTTTCAAGAAGCAGTTTGGCCAGAGAGGCATTGTTGATATTAAGGTAGGGTATGCCAATGGTAAGCCAACCGCAAGAAATGTGTCGTACGAGATGGTCTGCTCTCAGGAAACCGACTTTGTTGAGTCTGTGCAGATTTCATATGAGCCACTGCAGATCGCGGCAAGTGAGTTGATTGACATCTTCTTCAGAATGCACGACCCTACCACGTACAATGCTCAGGGACCTGATATTGGCACGCAGTACAGATCCGCCATTTTGTTGCACTCTGACGATGATTTGGCTGTTGCTGACAAGGTGAGAGCTAGCTCTCAAGAAGCCTGGTACCCAAACCACAGAATTGTGACCATTGTCGAGCCAATTAAGATATGGCATGATGCTGAAGACTACCACCAGCAGTATTTGGAAAAGAACCCAGGTGGGTATGAATGCCCCTCGCATTTCATTAGAACGAAGCCAAAGGCGTAAGTTACTGCAATGTTAAAATGCATTCATCCCAATAGCTTCAAAAATGATCTTAACATAATGATCTTTTACTCTGAAGCACTCAAAAATTTGCAGCCTTTTAGGCTTCATAGAAGTTACAGAGTCTCAACTCTTACATCCATCGAGTTCAGCTCTATTGCATCGGTTCATTGAATTTGATATTCAACACCTCATACATGCCGTTCAACACGTGTATGCTTTCAATTAGAAACAAGCAAAAGTCTTTAGTTCTATTATTTAATATTTGGGTATAATTATGATTGCCATTGTAGATATTGCCATTAATTTGAGTGAATGGAATTCTTATTGTGAGATCCTGTTTGGGGGTATCTTGTGAGGAGATGCATTTTAGGGATCATTACAAGCCTGCATTGTTAATAGAATGATTGACTTATCCTTGAGGGTGTGAATATCTTCCCACCCAATACTGGTTTAACAGTATTCTCAATTGTGACTAAAATTCGATCATTTGAAAAGTTTCAATAATCGCGACAAATAATCGAAATAAAAATTATACGCGTTCATCCTCCACACTAAAATGTCCTTGTGGGTAGACAAATACAGACCTAAAACTTTAGCAAAGTTATCCTATCATGATTCAATTACCCAGAATTTACAAGCATTAGCCAAATCTGGAGACTTCCCTCACTTGCTCATCTATGGTCCAAGTGGAGCTGGTAAGAAAACTCGTGTCTACGCTACACTCCACGAAATCTTCGGGCCACTGGTGGAAAAGTTGAAGATCGACGTCAAAACCTTTACCACACTGAGTAATAGAAAGTTGGAATTCAATGTATTGAGTTCTCCGTACCATTTGGAAATCACTCCTTCAGATATGGGAAATAACGACAGAGTTGTAATTCAAGACTTGTTGAAAGACGTGGCTCTGGTTGAACAGGTTGACTTTTCAGGCAATAGCAGCAACGGAACAAAGAATGCAAGGCACAGATTCAAGATTGTTATAATAAATGAGGCGGAATCGTTGAGCAGAGATGCTCAAGCTGCGTTGAGAAGAACAATGGAGAAGTATTCATCAAACATTAGATTGATTCTCATTTCGAACTCCATATCGAACATCATCCCTCCTATCAAGTCGAGAACTTTATTGGTGAGGATTCCCAGTCCCACTGCCACTGAAATCTCCCAGGTATTGTCCAAAGTAGCATCCAAAGAAGATGTAAAGTTCAGTAGTAGCGATGATGAAGCAATCTCTGCATTCTTGGAAACTGTTGCTGAGAAGGCAAATAGAAACTTGAGAAGGGCGTTATTGAGTTTCGAGACATTAACTATTCAAAATGAAACCATCAATGTTGAAGCATCGCTCACCGCCTTACAAGTTGATTGGGAGTTGATAATAAAGAACTTAGCAAATTCCATTTCCAGGAATCGGAGCGTAGCTGAGTTGGCTAAAAACAGAGTGACTTTTTATGAGTTGCTCTCGCATTGTATACCTGCGCGTACAATCCTCAAGACGTTGTTGTTCAATCTCGTGGAAATATTTCAAAAAAGCACCACTTTGGTTGCCGAGTTGGTCGATTTGGCCTCGCAGTTTGATGAGAGATTGAGTTTGGGGCAGAAGAGTATCTTTCATTTGGAGGGCTTTGTGGCGAAGGCGATGGTTGCTATAGAAAAGGCTCTTAAGGGATAAATATGTACTTAATAAAGATTTTGAAGAGTAATAAATGGGTGTTCAGGTTTGAATTCTTGGTGTAGAAAGTGGGGGAGTATTTCCTATTGAGTTGTACATCGTATGGAATATTTAGATCTAATTACACTCTAATGCTCCTTTTGTAGACATTGTTGTCTGCTTCCTTTGTATCTGTGCAAAGGCACAAGCACACTTCACCATCTGATTTCATAAAGAACTAAGAGAAAGGAACTAAGTTCCTTCTGAGCTACTGCTTATTGTTTTCTCCGTAGTACTTCTTTCGCACCCTCGAAAGAGATTCATGATTATGTACTTCATATTATTAAACTATCTTTTAAACCACAGATGATTCAGCAAACCAAGCTGTTCTTTGAAGACTTTCTTGATTAGCACTTAAGGTCGCTGGATCATCATATTAACAGACTAACAGACTGAACGTTTAGAGAAAATTGAAAAGCGTACAACAAAAGGACTAGAGAATGTACGTTCATTGCACTTCGTTTTTTTGGGTGCAAAAGTTTACAGTATGTACATAATTTAGAGCAGAGAGCATTGAAATAAGGGAGGCGCAGTATAGAAGCTGCAAGTAATTTGGTAATTTCATGATATACAAGTTCGCCACTGAGGAGTTGGCCACTGTAATGGTTGCCACTGAAATGGTTGCCACTGTTCCCATCTGTACAATAGCTGAAATCGTTTTGAGGAGCATTCAAATGCACTCTCTAGAGAAAATGAGTGCCAAACTATTCTTTGATTTTATTACACAATGATTTTATTCGCCTTCAAATAAGCTAGAAACAAAACTTTGGCTGCAACTTCAGGGACCTATACCCCACACAACTCTTAGTTATCCTACAGTCCCTCTACTACACGATCCCCTACCCAATACTAATTCACATTCTTATACACCTAGTGTTGAACCTTATTGTCCCCACCACGCTTCGAATCACTGGCACCATGGAGATTAGTGGTTGCAACCTCGTCGTATGTAGGTGGAGGAGCATCACTGGATCCCTCTACCGGCGCAGTCGAACTTTGCGCTGCCCCATACACTCTCGAGGATTCCTGCACCTGGTTCACATGGCCGTGCGAGTGGTTCTCATTGCCGTGCGAGTGGTTCTCACTAGCAGTAAGATGGCTCTCCTCATCGTCACCAACCCTTATAGCTCCTTCTCTCAGAGAACCAATCTCCTCAGGGAACCCGTAGAACAAGTACCACAAACTGAACAAGGCTCCAGGAAGGTGCCCCAAGATGGTCAATAATACAGAAATGAAAAACTCCCAGTTCAAGAAGTTACAGTCTTTCAAGATCAACACAGTTAAAGGTGGGAAGACAAAGCTGATGACGATCAAAACAACCTTGGCTGCCCCGGTAGGAACAGCACGGGTTCTGTTTTCTCTTCTTGTTTCGGTAGCTTCTCTTTGCTCTGTCATTTTAGCGAAAGTTGGAAAAATAGATGCTTTCACTTTTGGTTTCGCCTCCCCCTTTATATATTTCAGCCATATTAACGGTCGGTGACTTTTTTTGCGCCCCGATACTAAAATTGCTTCCACTTTGTTCACGAGGCATGGACTATATTAAGAAGACGATATGGGGCCCGGATCCCAAGGAACAGGTACGTAAACACTGTGGTGGCGATAGCTGCACTCGGCGATCATTAGGACAAGCTACTAACAAACCAGAAACGAACGATTGACCTGCTCCTTCGTAAGAACAAAAGGGAACTTGACAGGTCCTTGAACCAGTTACAACCTCTCAAGAAGAAGAGTGAATCGCTCATCAAACAGTCAGTCAAGAACAAGGACTTGAAGTCGGCTAAAATCTATGCTAAAGAGCTCATCAATATACGCAATCAGTACAACAAGTTGCACTTATCGAAAACCAGGGTGGACTCGATAGCGATGGCCATCAACGAGCAGTGGCAGCTTAACAAACTCACCCAGTCGTTGAAGTTGCTGACTGGCGTGATGAGGGATGTCAATCTGTTGATCCACTTGGGTGTGGTGCTGCAAACCATGCAAGAGTTATCGAGAGAGTTGACCAAAGCTGGCGTTATAGACGAGATGATGGACGATATGTTGGATTTGGAAATGGGTGATGAGGAGCTTGAGCTTGAACTGGAATCCCAGGAGGAGATAAACAAGATTATAGAAAGTGTCACTGAGGATAAGTTTTCCAAGATCAATAATGACGTACCAACGGCGGAGCTTCCACGTGAGGAACCACGCGAGGAGGTGCAAGAGGAGGAGGATGAGTCTGCTCTTGATGAAATGAGAGAGAGATTGAAGGCGTTACAGGAGTGATACGGTCATTGCTCAATAAGTTTGAGAATGTGAAGGTTGAAATCTCCATGCTCAAAATAAGTTTGAGAATGTGAAGGTTGAGTATGAAATTATGCTAGATAAAACTGAATTCTGGAATCTCAATCTAAATCTACTTGTTACGATCGCATCACGTTAATAAATATTACAACCTGCTAAAGCAAACTACTGGCAGCTAGCCCAACTGCAACCAAAATTCCAACTAAAGATGTTTCCAACAATGTTGCTGCATTACAATCAGCATCGCCGTAATTGAGGTAGGAAATGTTTCCAAATGGAATGCTTTGGTTGTATTGGACGGACGCTGAGGAATTTCCTTGTAATGTTTCTTTGATTTCCTGGGAATGTGTTTCATTGGTCTTCTCAACGAAGGAAACGCTTCTGCTTCCTTCACTCCATCCAAGTTGTTGGACTTTTGAAGTGAACAAGTTGTTGCCTTTTCCATCCACAAATGTCATCAAAGGTGGATTTTGTCCAGTGAAACGTTCACCCTGCGTGTTTTTCCCAATTCTAGTCTCCCAAGAATCAGATGATTGCCACTGTGTATCATTTACCACACTGAATGGCCAGATCTTCCACGTACTACCCAGTTTAGGTTCATCATCAGAGTCGTCCAGGTCATCACTCGAGGAATCGTCACTGGAATTTGGAGCTCTCAATGGCTTTACCTGGTATTCATCACGGTATTTCTGGGCCTTTGCTTTAGAACTTTGGACTTCAGGACTCTGCTGCTTCTTGAACTTATCTTTAATGGAAGGTTTGCTCTGGTTGTCATTTCCCTCCTCTTCACTGTCGGAATCCGAATAATTCATAGGGTCACAATACCCATCTTCACACTCTGCCAGCTTCGCCTTGGCGCCATTTTGCTTCAAATAATCCAAGAACAATCCAAGGCCAATGTGTAAATTAGGCTTGCTGTTTGATTTCTTCTTACTGCTGTCGTCATTCGCAGACTGAGGTTGAGGCACCATGCTTTTGCCTGTTTGCATCACAAACTCTGGTTCCCCGCTGACATATGGGTTCAAAGCTGGGGCGTGAACAAGATCGTTTGCTGAGCGTAATGGTACCATGGTGGTGTTGTAAGGACCACTAATGCTGAAGGTGCGGAGCTCTTTGTCCTTAACCTCGTCGTCCAACTTGCCAAGGAAACCAATATCAATGAAGAGACCCGTGTCTCCATGGAACTTCTTGAATTTCTTCTGCTTGGACTTTTGTTTGTGGAGCAACCCAGGACGTTCATTATCCTCGTCATCACTACAGTCATCATCGGAAGCATAATAGTACACCTTTTTCTTCTTGGACTGAGTCTTGACTGTGTCATTCTTGTTGAGAGCAGCCGGAATTGAAAATTCAGTGTTTTGGGCGTTTACATCAACAAATTCAACAATCTTGTTGAGAAATTGGAGGTCGTGAAAGTCTGGAAGTAGAGCAGCTTCTTCCTGTTGGTCTGCTAGTGTTTGACGCAACAGTGCCAGGACAAGAAGCAAGACTTGATGTCTATTGGTGAACAACATTTGGTTTGGTGAAAGCTTTAAAGTGGAAAATGTTTACAAATCTAAAATTTTGCAGCCTAATTGAAGTGCCACAAATAGCAATAATTTTACAGGCTTTTGTAGATTTTTGTAAACTGTAAAACAAGGCGAGATCTACAATGTTTACCTCCCTGAACCTCCTTTAGTGCAGGGTGACTTTTGCTTGATCAACAAGCAAAGATATTCAATCCAAATTTGAAAAAGTCTACCCTACTCTTTTCATCTCTTTAACTAAACCACAAGTGCCGCAACTGTAGTAGAAGACCATCTACATATCCCCAACTATAATCAACTACAATCAATACTATCGAAATTTTTATATATTTTGCTAAAGGCTGCAAATCTTGCAACAACAACGAACACACTTTTATTAAACCAATCGTTCTGTAATCATACGAAACAGAAACATGCAAAGAAATGAAAAGAACCCCATCATCTGAAACAGAATTACAACCTCAAATACAAAGGTTCATTGAATGTTATCGCACATGAGTCTTTGACGGCACTGTTCAAATCGCTTACTCCTTTCAAGACCGCGCTCTTTTCAGTCGGGTTATACTGATAAGGAAAGCTTTTCTGGTCTGCGTTGTCTTCGGTTGTGTTAACCGAGTCTTCGTTGGTCACCTGAGGGTTCAAGCTGTTGTTGTACAGGTACGTCGTTAGGTTCGGAGTGGCAATGTTTCCGTTGGATGTCGTTGGATGCACCTGGTTTGGACCGCCAGCAGTGTTCTCAGAGTTCAAGAAAGAACTCACGTCTATTAAGTTTTCCGATAAGTCATTGACTATGGTGTTTAACTCTTGCTGTCTCTGCTGCTGCTTCAAGAGCTCCGCTTCCTGAAGGTAGTCGTTCGAGTATTGGTTATGCTGGTTTCTTAAAAGCGATGTAGTTTCGTTTAACTCGTCATCGTTTGAGTCGTTAGCACGTAAACAGGATAAGCAGGCACCCATTATTGATTTAAAGAATGCTGGTTGGATTTGGATTTTTTGTTTAGGTTTGAATCGCAAAAGGCCCGAACCGCAACATTTACAAATGTATCAAAAGTTGCAGTGGAAATATCGAAGAGGTGACTCAATGAGCTACGGAAGTGTTGCAAGCTCAGATTGGTCATTGAGCCAAGAAGTATGTGAAAAGGGTCGACCATTCAAAGTGTTCATTTATTTTACTCTGAGTGTAGAAAAGCTGAATGAGTATTTGAAAGTATACTGTGCCAACATTTTCTCCATGCAAACTGCTTTTGCCAGTCGAGCCCCACGTACTTCATAAACAACACTCCACCATAAAACCCTGAACTTCTTTCAACAATCAAACTTAAACAGGTTAAATTCAAAATCTTCCACAAAATAAGCACAATAAGCCTGAGTCTGTTGATGATGAGATCACTCAGCTGCTTAGCACTTAACAACTAATAGCACCACAATCTTTAGACTTTTCTTATCGGCGCCGTTGCAAATTCGGTAGCACTTCAAAAGTACTGACCAAGGCTGTACCACAGTAAGAAGAAGCCTTTAGGGACAAACTGCTTCGGATGAAGGTTTTCATTCGTGTACTTCCATCATCCCACTGTAATATCCATAAATATCAACACAGTTACCTGTCTTCTGTCTTGATTCCTGCTTCTACGCGCATTCTGTCCAGTTTTCTGTTCGGTGTTTCTTGTTACTGTATACCGTTTTACATTCTTGTTTCAGTTCTCCAGTTTTACGCCCACCTTCTTATTCCTTACTTTAATCTACACCTATTCTCCTCCGCTTACATATTATCACATATTTTTATCACCACAATGTCCCAAGCCCTCTGTTGTCTCGCCTTCGACACCTTATACTCCAAGCTACACCATAAGCACCCACTATCCCTTGAAACCTTCCAGAAGCATACCAACGACTCATCGCAACCACCAGCTTCTGCTCCCCTTTTCATCACATGGAACAAAAACGGTTCTTTAAGGGGATGTATCGGGACATTTCTGAAGCAAAAGGTACCAGCTGGAGTCGCTAGATTCGCGTTGGTGGCGGCATTGCAGGATTCAAGATTCACTCCCTTCACCAAATCTGATTTGAACTCGAGTATTTCTGTGCTGGTCACTTTGCTTGAGAATTTCGTTCCTTTGAGTGAATGGGATGACTGGACGGTTGGTGAACATGGTCTTGAGTTACAGTTTGATTTAGGTGGTTCTTACTATCTGGGGACCTTCTTGCCACTGGTGGCTGAAGAAGAAGAGTGGGACAAGGAAACCACAGTGTATTATTTATTGAAGAAGGCAGGCTACTACTCTGCTAAGCGTTCAACAGCAGTTGCGTTTTGCAAGAAGGGACTTGAACAAGGCTGGCTCAACTTGACTAGTTACGAGGGAGTAAAGCTGTCTTTGGATTATGACGATTATATGAAGATTAGAGAAGGTATAGAGTCTTGATTTAACTTAAAAAAGAAAATATAGAATAGTTATTGGTATTATTAATTAACGAAGATCTAGTATAACAGTATCAATAATATAACAGAATGTCTTCTGGGTCGATCTAGTATTAGGACCCTAAAAATGTTCGATTAGGTGAATAAGAAAAATGTCAAGTAAAGTTACCTCTAATGTCTAGTAAACCAACTTGAATGTTGAATCAGCTTGAAACATCATCACCAACTTCATTCACCTCTACCGTCATCCTCACCTCTAGCATCATGTCTCACCTCATCACTCACCTCAACCATCACCTCTACCATCTTCGCTCACCCCTCAAATCTCAAACAGCTTGACCAATCCATAAAGGAAAAATCCACTCAAAACTGGAATGGTAAGGTTATCATCAAGTCCACACACAGTGACCATCTCTGAAACACTGGCAATCAAACCCGCGAAAAAAGCGTACACAGGCAATGTCAACTTGTTGTTGGATGGGGACCACAAAATGTCACCGGCCACATTAACCTTGCTGTCGTAAACAGGCACAAAGTATCCGTACAAAACATAACAACTCACGACTCCAGTTGCAAAGCTGGCCAAAGCTCCAGCAAGTGACTTGCCCTTCGTGATCTGTGGCGTGTACTTGCCAAAAGCCCTACCTACAGTCGAGGCGCTGGTGTCAGCCCAACTCAACAATAACACAGCCATCAACGAGATGTCCTTGGGCAAAACAGAAAACACAACAACCAATCCAAACAAGTACCACAAGGTGCCGTTATATCTCTCAATCTCCAGTTCCCTGATTAAAAACCACATGTTCTTGACTATCTTGTCGTTCAATTCAGGATTCTGGAAGCGGAAGTAGTCGTTGGCAAAGACGATGACAAACAAGGTGCTCAATGGTAAAATCAACTGCGTATGGTGGACACCCAAGGTGTAGAGCCACAAGGTGAAAACACCAATCGATGAATGGAAAAGCTTTCTTATGATTTCGTGATCGACAAGAAACTGTCTGAAGGCGGTAGGTTGTAACAAAAGGTCCTTCTTTGAAGTGGAGTACTTTCTTTCCGCCACCTCTTCCTTTGGAGCACCAGTCAAACCTTCGGCTTCGCCTTCTAGGTCCTCCTCTACAATGTCACTCACTTCCGCTTCAGAATCCTCCTCATCGCTAAATGTTGTGGTGTCATTGTACACGTATGAAGCATCATCCTCCTCAATGTAGCTATCGTTAGGGTCAAAGTTATTTATCGTGCGCTTGACGGCAGACTTGGGTGTGTTCCTAGCGCTGGATCTCTTGACTCGGTGAGGAGTCTTTGGGGTACTTGGTACTGACGACATCTCTACTTGTTAGAAGTTTTGTTTTGTTTTTAATTTTTGTATGGACAATATGATTTTGTGCAATGGATGCGCTTTTAATTGGCCGTTGATCTGGCTGGCCTAGCCAATGACGTTCAAATACGAGTATGGGGTCAAGGATGGGGTTAGAGAGAACAGAAGGAGGGTGCAGATGCGTGGCATCTTGTGAGTCGTCATAGCGTATTGGTTTTTCGTGGGAATCACATGTGATACTTTGCGCTTTGGGGCCAATTAAAGTTTGAATTGAGCGATGGAGATGCCTGACGTCTGATTTTTGGCTAAAAAGGGCTAACGAATGATTTACATGCTGGGCAGTGCAGTGAGGGTAATGTTCTAGATTGGTTGCAGTGCCGACTGGAAGCAGTGTTTTTAGATTGTGAGGGATAGGCACAGTTTGTATTTCGCAGCAGGGAAAGTTCAGCATGCTAACGTTTACACTTCTTTGAACATTTTTTTGTATTCATATATATAAAGTTTAATCTTCTCTTGAGATCCCTTTCCCAATAAAGCCTCCAGATTGTAGAATTCAATGATTATTTATCGATAGCGTGGCCCTAATAAAAAATGGCTGCGAAAAACATATGAGAATTAAGTAAATTCAAATTTCTTTAAATTTACAGCTTCAAAAAGTTTTACTACTTTTATGAACAAAGTTTGACTTGAATATTCTAAAGCGCTTTCCCTTGACTTTAGCCTATTGGTGTCAACTTCATCTAGTGCTTGATATTATCAGATAAAAAGAATAAACCCCATAAGTAAAGCACCAACACAAACCAAGGAGTGTAACGCATGACGATTTGTTCTATTCAGTGATCCGGAATTAGACGAACCAGAAGTTGAAGTGCTGCTTGTGAAAATTCTAGTTGTGGATCCAGTCAACGAGGTACCTGTGAGGGAGGTTGCGCTGAACGGGTTGTATGTTCCTAAAAATGTTTCGTGAAGCGTTTCGTCAGCAGTTTCGCCAGATGGGTAGGAAGGCTTGTAGTAGGACCAATATTTAGTGCCTTGTTCTGCAAAGCTGGAATCAGTAGAGCCATCGGTGAATACAGCAGTATTCGGAAGATCCACTCCAAAGTAGGGTATCGAAGTCGTTTTGTAATTTTCTATTGTTGCGGTGACTGGAGGTTCACTTCCAGTGCTGAGCTGAGTCTGAGCGTAAAAAGCAGCCTTGGTGGCACTTGGAACGTCTGACGAAATGATCTCGATATTCGTATCCGAACTGTCCTTTGCCTTTGCGATCGAAATCTCCAAGGCTTCTAAATCATAAACAACGTACAAATTCTTTAAAACATTGTCTCCAAACGAAATCAGAGGAGAATAAGTCTCTGCAAAACCAAGTATACACCTGGTACCCAAATATGGGATCACCAACTTGGCCAACGGAATCAGAATCTCAGTTCCTCCGAAGTTGAATGTTACGTTGACATTGGAGTCCGACAGAGGACACGGAACGAAGTAGAGGCCACGCGATGAAGAGTAAGTGGCATTTAGCCCCTTCGCCAAGTTGTACATCAAATAAGACGGTAAATGGGAGATTGATGCTCCAGAATCAAGCAAAACTGGACGAGTGTATGTCAGGACATTGAAGGAGCTTGTGTCGTCACTCAACCCGAGAGAATTCAATGTAACTGCCAATCTGTATGGTTTAGGGTAAGGGTCACCGTTCAGTGTGACACTAAGAATTGGAAGTGTTGATAAAGTTCCTTCGTACTTTTCGTGGTCAACGGCTCCAAATAAAACGGTTCCAGTTGTATCAGACGAGAGCCCTAAGTATAACGAGTATGCAACTTTTTTGATCATTCCCTGATTCTTTAATGTGATAGGAAGGTTGTCATAAGTAAAACTGTTGTCCCCTAAGTTCGTCGAGGCCTCATTGTCAACAAGTCCAATTCCCAAAACTCCATAATCTGAAGTAGTCTGATTGACTAGTGCAAAATTTACATCCTTGACGACAATTCCTTCGCCACCGACTCCAATGTCAGCCTTTGCCCAAAGCCCGCTGGCAAAAGTGCCGTCCTTGTATTCAATGTCAAATCGTGGAGCACTGAAGTTGGCCTTGAAAGAATCAGAATCACCTGTGCTGAAGGATCCGTGCGACGTGCAAGTGTTTGTAGTTTCAAACGAGCGAGTGGGCGTAGACGTGTCCTGTTCACCTGAGCCTGCCGAGAGACTACCAGAGCCATCTTTTTTGACAAATTCAGACCTCTTGTAGGCATAACTTGCAACGCATTCAACATCGCTAGAGGTAATCCACAAATCAGAAGACCCTGTGTCAATAATCAAGCCAATTGATTCTTCAGAAGTCATGTTAATGCTTATCACATAGAAGGTTTGTTCACTGCTGATTTCAACACTGAACTCTCCATCTCTTTCAACTCTTCTGCTCTGGTAAGTATTACGAAGGGTTAAGTCCTTCGTGTTGCCGCCACGGTAAACATCAAAACCAAGATGAACTGCTCCTTGAGGTATGCCTTCCGCTAAGGCGTAAGTTAATAAAATGAAAACTGATAAAATGTTCAATTTCATTGTCAGTAATTATCTGTAGTTACGGAATCATGGTATCTCTTTATACTCCAGGTATCGTCATGAATATAAATCGTCATGCTGAAAGAGTACACCCTACCACAAGTTCGAATTGTGGGGCTGACCATCACGACTTTGTTTACGAGATTCTCACTGGGCTACGAATTACCAAGCATCGTTCGCTGAAGTATCCACAAAGATACACAGTATAACCTCTGCCAAGATAAATTTCGTCAAGAGAGAAAGGTGCTTCGAACGCTCCCAGTGTGACCAATGGCTCTTTATCAAAATTGGGCTGTTTTTATGAAGTTTAAGTATCTTTCTCGAGCTAGAACTCTCGAAGAAAGTTTAACCAATTTGACAATGTGCGTGGTGACTTTCAGGTACCTGGCTTTTGAAGCATATCAAGGCTACTAATTTAATTCTTCGAAATTGCCCACCCCATTCAGTGAACGCCTCAGATTATGAAGCAATTATGTGCCTACCTTGCACGGCTTCGTAATTGAACCCTTGTTAAATTGAGACTTGAAGGTGCCTTGTTTGTCCTACCAAGGGTCAGAACCAGTGAATCTTAATTTGGTTCATTTCCGTCTAACTTTTGCTAAGGTAACAAATTCTGCTACCATATGGCTGTTGTGAGGAAGAATAGACTCTTGTGGATATATTGCACCTCATACTTGTTTATTTGGCTGCAAACGAGGCTCAGAAACGTTTTCCCTAAGCCTCATAATAGATGTATTGCAAGTTCTCTACAGTTTTCAATTTATTCAAACTAATCTACTACACCAGTCTAACTCACAATGTAGGTAGGCGCAGTTAGTTAAGCAGCAGACCCGAATGGGGGCAGAGGTCAGGAATTTTTTTACACCAAGTTTTCTTGAGGATCTTGGAAGCTTATCAGAGTGGTCACCGTTTAAAAATACGTTAAGGCTAATCTCGCTTTCTAATTTACTGGTTGCTAATTAGAATGAAGTCGCTTTGTGTTTTTCTGATTCCAATTCTTTGATCAATAATATGTTGGATTGGTGCCAAGGTAGATCTGACTTCAGGAGAAGCAGTTGTTTGAAAAACACTCCATTTATCCTATGGAGTGAAATGCGTGATAATTGAAACTGTATCCGCAGTAGTAAGTCATTAGGTTTTGTAAAACAATGCGAACATGAGAAACAAAAGGTTTTCTCCTCCTCAACAAGAATAATTTTTGGAACAATGCTCAAAATTTAAGGTTATCAACTATTCTATTTTCTGGAAAGGATTGGTTAGTGTAATTCCTGTGAACAGCACATTGCACTCTGGTGGAATGCTTTCAGTTTTTAATTTGTCATATTTGTAAGTCGCACCGTATACCAACTTCTATTTTAACATCTACCCAAGAACACTAAATTCTCACCCGTGGAAGTACTTCCATTCTACGTATTTTGACCAGCAAGAAACAAGGCACTCAAGAGTGACCTTACCTCAACTGAAGTATGCACGTGCAAACCTTCTAGCCTTATCAATTTACGAAATCAAATATTCTTGGAAAGTAGTATAAACTTCAAGGCAAAAATTCACTAATAATAGCAAAACACTCTTCAAACCCTCAATGAGTTAAAGGGTTGCGAAGTTTAGCTCAGTACTTTTGATGGGAGTTCATTAAAGTTCTCGTATCGCATACATTTACCTGAAAGCTTAAATCTGGACTACAAAAATCCCCACCTTCGTATCTCCTTCCCATCGTATTATTTATACTCACTGAGAAGCCCAAAATCTATCTTCTACCAGCAATGCCAAACCGTTTAACTAAAAGACTCAATTCTGCTATTGAGCGTTTTGCCAACCTCAGCGTAGGAGAAAATCAATCCCAACGGCCTTATGTACCAGGCCCAGGCCCTCAACCTCAAAGCAACTTACCACCATTGTCCAGAAATTATGGCTCAGGCCCACCTCCATCTGTGAACCCTGCGGCTGTATCACCTAAGAACTGTATTTATGGTAACATTGGTACTGCCGACATCGAGATGTACTACTTCCCTGACTCACCCGAATCAAAAGTATGTGTTGCTTGCTTTAATACTCATATCGCAAAATATAATATGGCACATATGGTGAAACTCAAGGAAGTAAAGGGATACGACAAACCTGAGTGCATTTTTAATACTGAAGCTGTTAAGCTTCATTGGTACAACCAAGTTCTTAGAGAGCCAACAAATCATGAATATTACAACACCTTCGTACAAGTTCTTCGCGGGAGAGTCCCACTCCAGCTTTGTATTGAAGGTGAGGAGAACTCAAAAGGGTCTAGATACTACTCTTTGGAAGGCCTCGACAGTATAACTGTTTGTGAAACTTGTTATTACGACTACGCGAAGTACTCCAATTTTTACAACAAGTTTAAGTTAAACTACTGTAATGAAACCGAAAAGGGGTGGACTTGTGCCTTTCATGAACCACTCTTGATGAGGGCATTCGTCAAGTTTTCTCACTTGAATGATTGGAATTCTTTGAAGAACGCCCTTGAAAGAGACTTGCATGCTAAACCTTGTGGTGATGGGAATTTGCTTTACATGCCTCTTAATTCAAATGCAAATTTTGGTTTCTGTGAGAAGTGCTACTTAAGACATTTCTTTGTTTCTGATTTCCAGAATGAGTTCAGGCAGCAGCAAAGTTCTGCTCCATGCCTCGCCCATACCCATGGCATGCTAAGTGGAATAACTTTCGATCCAAACGGTGTAAACAAATTTAATGAACTCGTGTCGAATTTGGCTGCTTTGTCAACCAAAAAGAGCTGCGATGGTGTCTTCACTGGAGAAGGGGTCACTGTTGGCAACTACGATTATGATATCTGCTCCACTTGCTTCTTAACTACTTTTAAATTGGAAGACAATGCTTTGGCCCCATTCTTAACCACCAAATATGGCCAGGAAAGGGCTTGCGATTTTACTAATCCTCAAACGGCTTTTAAGAATAGGAACGCTCTTATTCGTAGTGACTATTACTCAAACATTAACATTTTAGCGAACCACCTCCAACTTTATGGGAACATTCCCCCTTGCCCAAGATGTTTTGCTACTACAGAGGGCACTTGGTTTGCTACAAACGACAGAAGTGTTTACGCATGTGAGTACTGCTACTTGACTTCCATCAGAGGTACGCGCTTAGAGCCATACTTTTCACCAACGAGACTTGATGAGCCACAAATGTGTTTTCTCACGTTTGATGACGGCCAAATGGATTTGGCTCAAGCCGGTGAATCTGGTAACGTGGACATCTGCAAGAGTTATGTCGCTAAATGTAAAACTCAGGCACAACAGTTTCAACAAAGTCAGCAGGCTGCTCAACAAGCTTCTCAACTGCCAGAAGATAGAATGGCCCAGATGATGTTGTTGAATCAACGTTTCCAAATGCAGCAACTGCAAGCAAACTTTATGAACAACATGATGACAGCCAATACTACACACATGAACAACATGATGACAATCAATGCTGCACACGGTGTTATAAACCATGCTGCTTTTGTGAACCTGGTTTGAACGCTACTTGAAAGGAAAGAATCGCATTGGTTACTTACAATCAGTGCTTTAGCCGCAACCAGCCTTCTCACTCTTTGTACCTAGAGTGTTGATTTCGAGCTTAGTAATCTTTTTGCAGCCATTTTTTCAATAAACATGAACATAATTTAACTTACACAAACTACTAACGATTTTGTTTTCTACAAGAAGTCAAATACACCAACTGCCATAACTACTACAGCCGCGAAACATGACAACCTTTGAATGTCTTGTGATAAAGCATTGTTCTCGTAGTCTCCAAAGTTCAAGCCTTGTTTAGGGTTTGCCGACTTCAATAGCTGGTTACGATGCTGCTTACCGGGCCATGACTTGAACCTGAAAGCAGACATCCAATCGAATCCTGGTTTTGCATTTTGCTTGGATTCTGTAGCTTGCTTCTGTGTTTTGAGTTTACCCTTCTTCGATGCTTTCCTCAGCTTGTGTGACTTCTGTTTCTTCTTACTCGCCAGCCTATCAATATTCAGTTCCTTCAAGTAAGAGGTCCTAAGCTGTTGTTCATCTTTGAATGTACTATATGCACTGTTTTGGTGTTTTGGATACATTGAGCCAATTTCATAGTTGATGTTGCTTGGAATTGGAGGGCTCAAAGACTGGGAGGTGCTTGTTAAGTTCACGGGAATAATTTCTGTTTCAAGTGTATCCGTGGGGAGTGAAGACCTCAAGCTCGTTACAGCAGTTGTAAAAGTCGAATTAAATGGCCCAGAGATATCCCTTAAGGAATTATAGTCTCTTTCAGTGTACTCAAATGATCCTTCATTTGGTATTTGTGGTTCTTTGACTGGGGCAGTAGTTTGAATTTCAAGTTCTGCTGAGCTAGAAGAGCCACCACACTCATCAAGAATAACCCCTAAATTTGGTAAATTATGCCAGCTCATTTTAGGCTTCGAGTAGGGTGTCAGAGGAGTTATTGAGCGGTCTTTTGAATGAAAACGGAACTGAGGTTCAATGGATATCTCGTGTGAGAGAGACTCACGCATGATTTTGGAAAGGGTTTTCCCTGTTGGAGTGGACTGAACTTGGGAGACAGACTTTACAACTTGCTTCTCATCCGTTTCCTCTATTTCAGATTCAAACCTACTCATTGCGGTGTGCTCCAAGGGAGTTTCATTCTGTTGAGTAGCTGCCAATTTATGGTTTTCAAGCTGTCTTTCAAGAATTTGTCTTTGATCTTGTTCATGATGTAAAATTCTTGCATAAACTTGTTCCTGACGTATCTGTTGCTCTTCAAGTCGATTTTCATACTTTCTTAGCTGTTCAGACCGGAGCTCCTTTTCTTCCTCTGATTTTTCCAATAGAGCAGTCAACTTTTCTTGAAGCTCTTGGACAGCCTTCCAAGTAGCGGATTGTTCTTTGTCTAATTGTTTGGTTGGTTGAAGCTTCACTTCAGGCGAACTTTGAGGCAGATTGGAATTAGAATTTTCTTCACTGTTGAGATCCACTTCACCCACCTCAAATTCAGGAGCCACCACAGAACTGGTTGCCAGAACCACTGTTTGAGTTACTGTTTGAGTAACAAATAGAATACTTAAAGCCGTCTCTGGATTAATAGTCTCCTCAGAACTTGGCTCTGTATCAATCTTCAACGGTGAATCTTGGATATTACCTTCCATTTCAACCATTTGCAATCTCTGTTTCACTGAATCCTTGAACTCTTGCAATTTGCCTCCTTGAAGAGGTAAAACCAGTTTCAAAATGTTGAATCGTTCCTTCAATCTGTTCACACCATCGTCATTGGCAGCTTCCTCCGCATTAGCGAAAAGTAAAAAGACCCAAAGATACAATAACGGTAAAGAGAACAACATGGGTGAATGATGTCTTCTATATTGCACTTGCTCAGACTCTGTTATCTTTACTCACTCTCCTACTAAATTTTGAATTGCCGCAAAATCTACCTTTTTCACAAAAGCACCACCACAAATGGAGGGTGAAAAAAATTGGTGTGCAAAACCAGTTTAAGAGACATTCACTAGCAGAACTTTACGAACCTGAAAAGATGCTGTGAAATCCAATCCTAGAATCCAAAACAAGAGTTCATCAAAATTTGGGTCCTAGTCGAGGAATTTAATAAAGGTTTTAAGCGATCAATACTTTGAAGCTAATCTCCAAAGCTACCTACTCTACTTAATGCCTGCTTTTCAAGACCATATTACTACATGAATCGAAAGGTAGACTAACTATTTCGAAATAATTTTTGTTGCAATGTAGATCCTTATGGGGAAGAGCAAAATCAATACTCACAGAAGCATTCAAATGGCAAAGTTTAAGCGCAAAAATACTTTTCAAATCTTGCAACTACTTAGTAATAGCTCATTTGTAAGTTTAAAATTACAAGCCAACTCATCGAAACGCATTGATATTATCTCATACTAGAAGCTTTTATATACAATAGAAATTAACCCTCCAACTTATCAATCACTTTCCTAGCAATTTCCAAGTATGGTTGAGCTATCTTAGACTCCGGCTCCGCAACCACAATAGGTTTTCCACTATCCGAATGCAAACAAATTTCCTCATTAATTGGAATAGATCCAAGCAACTCCAAATTGTGCTTATTTGCTTCTCTTTTTGCACCGTCAGTGCCAAATATATGTGATTCATGTTTACAACAAGGACAAATATAGTAGCTCATGTTTTGAACTAGTCCGACAATGGGAACGTTAACCTTGTTAAACATCGTGATCCCCTTCACAGCATCTATAAGCGCAATATCCTGAGGAGTGCTCACAATTACAGCACCGTCAACCTTCAATTGCTGTGAGATTGTAAGCTGTGTGTCTCCAGTTCCAGGTGGCATATCAACGACTAAGTAGTCAAGTTGATCCCATTGAACCTCGAATAGCAACTGTTGTAATGCCTTCATCACCATGAGACCTCTCCACACAATAGCATTTTCATCAGCAATCATATAACCCATTGACATTGTCTGCACACCATAATTAGTCAAGGGGAGTAATTTACCAGTGTCGGAAAGACGGGGTTCGCCGTTTAGTTTCATCATACGCGGTATAGAAGGCCCAAATATATCAGCATCTAAAATCCCTACCTTCTTTCCCATTTTAGTGAGTGAAAGAGCAATATTGGTAGACACAGTGGATTTACCAACACCACCTTTTGCCAGTGAAACCAACAAAACCTTACTTACACCTGGTATTCTTTGCTTGACTGGTAAACCTCTAGACATTCGGGGTATCTCTGGGCTACGCTTAGGTAGCCCCAATGGGTTTTCGTGGAGCAAGCTCGTGCTCTTGTGGATGTTACGTACAAACTTCAACATTGATCTTTTTAAGTTTTTCAAAAAAGATAATGATTTCTGGGGTACGAAGAGGGTTTGCAAACATCAAATGGACTGGTTCTCAAAGAGTCAGGAGATATAGCGACGTGAATATCGTTGATACTCCAACCATATATGCGCTTTCTACCCATCTAGCGCGCTCGGCTATTGGTGTTATTAGAGTCTCTGGTTCCCAATCTCATCATATCTACAAGAAACTTACAAAATGCAACAAAGTTCCAATACCAAGACAAGCAGGTGTACGCAAGATATATCAGCCAGGAACAGAGCTACTTCTTGACGAAGCTTTGGTGCTTTTCTTTGCCAATCCAAAATCGTTTACAGGAGAAGACTTGCTAGAACTTCATTTACATGGTGGTACTGCCATTATCCTGTCAGTTCTACAATCCATAAAATCCTTACACAACCCAAATGAAGGTATTCACATCAGATACGCCGAGAATGGCGAGTTTTCTAAGAAAGCCTTCTTAAACAAAAGGCTTGATTTGACCAAGTTGGAAGGAATACGAGAAATGATTGATGCGGAGACTGAAACCCAAAGAATTGCTGCTTTGCTGCTGTTCCTGAACTCAAACAAAAATTTGTATAATGGTTGGCGTGGTGAAATAGTCAAAAATATTGCACTTTTGACTACTGTCATCGACTTTGGTGAAGATCATGATATCGAAGAAGTTGAACAATTGTTCGATAGAGTTGAAAATCAAATCAATATCTTGTCGCAAGAGATTAAGCTGCACTTGTACAAGGTTCGAAAATCGGAAGTGCTTTTAAAAGGAATTAAAATAGTTTTATTGGGACCCCCAAACGCTGGCAAATCGCTGATCTTGAACCACTTAGCAAATACTGATGCTGCCATCGTTAGCGATATCGCTGGTACAACTCGTGATGTCATTGATATTCCTATTGACATTAGTGGATATAAAGTAGTTGTTGGTGACACTGCCGGTATAAGAGAAACCACTCAAGCAGATCCAATAGAAATTGAAGGTATAAGAAGGGCTAAACTTAAGTCTCTTGGATCTGATATGGTTCTCATTGTTCTCCCTGCGACATCGGAAAACCAAACAGTAGATTATAAGGATTTACTTGAACATATTTCAACATTACGTGAGAATAACAAGGTGATAAAACTCGTCTTGAACAAACAAGATTTGATAAACTTGGAAGAAGAGGATGAAGTATTAGAATTCTATTCGAAAACTTTAAATTTGGACATCAAAGATATTCATTTGGTGTCCTGCAAAAATGGACATGGTATGGAGTTGCTCAACAGTTCACTTGTTGATAATTTCAAAGAGATTTCTTTCTCTGAGTCCACCAACCCAATCATTGTGTCTTCAAGAATCCAAGATTTATTGGAAAATAACGTTTTGGAGGGATTTGAAGAGTTCAAGAGGTTTAGGGATGAGGATGATGTGGTACTTGCAACAGAAAGTTTACGTCAATCTGTAGAAGGAATTGGAAAAATCACTGGAGATGCGATTGGAATCGAGGAAATTCTTGGTGTAGTTTTCTCCAGCTTTTGTATTGGGAAGTAGGAAACCTGTAAATAGTAAATATCAAATGTAATTAAATCGTAACCTTTCTCTGTTATCTGTGATTTTCTTCTCTACAACTCTCAAAAATATTCTTTTATTACATAGTATTACAGACAATAAAGTATGTCACCCTCTCAACATCCCATGTCATTTTCATTTGCTGAAGTTGGTGTCTTGTATGCCTACCAGCGATCTCATCATTCTCCACGACACCTGCATCCTTTTTGATCTTCTTACTCAACGATGGTGCAACCTTGCATTCAAAGTTCACCACATTTAAACCCTGACTCAACTTAAGATCATAGGATACCCCCAATAGCTTCTCTTCTCTCGATTTCCTTAGTCTTTTTTCTTCATAACAGCTGGCACCGCTTGGAACCTCCTCTTCATTGACAATCAATTTGCATTGGAAATCGTCCTCAGAAGACAAATTTACGTATCCCTCACCGTCCACGAAATCAGCTCGTTTCAATCCGTACAAAATGTTGTGTAGTGCCACTTTAACAGTCACAAAGGGCAGCACATCGTGTGGCAAAACAATCGTATACGATTGATTTGTGTACCCATTGGCAGGTACCTTGTACTCGAAAACCAGAGTCACAGGGTTGGCCTGTGGTTGGGTTGGAAACAAGCTCAGTTTGATTTCTTGAGCAAACAGTATCGGTGTATTCATCATGTCCTGTTGTCTTTGCTTTGTGTGTTGAACAATGTGGCTCACAATCGAAGACGATGAAGAAACAGACGTTTCTTGAACAATACAATCTGTTAGTGGAAGTAGTGGTCCAGTTTTACCCAAGGTATTCGCCGTGGAGCTTGGACCTGACAGTTCTGCAAGAACTCCATCTTCTGGCTTGATGGAGCTAGCTGGAGTCGCTTCTGTAGCTGGTTCTGCAGTAGAATCAAGCTCGTCGTCGTCGTCGTCTTCTGGCTCTTCCACCTTGACCTTTCTTTTACCCTTTTCCTTCAACTTCAAATTGATTTTAACTTTTGGCAGCTTCAACTTAAGTTTTACTTTGGTGTGTTTATGTTGTGCTTCAGCCACCAACTCACTGTACTTTTGCGAATACAATTCTTCTAATTTTACCGCATCCTGATAAATCTCTGCACTAGGGTCATTGTACAGATACGCGTTTTTGAATATTAAAAGGGTGGCTTCGTTCAAACTCGCCAAGTTCTCTAAAGTGGTTAACAGCTTCGAAATCAAGTCTCCGTCCTCGATTTGTAACTTCACATTGTTAAAAGAAGTAGGGGTTTCCACATAATTCAAGTAGTCTGGGTACTCTTCAGTGTCCACATCGTCCATGAATGGCGAGCTGATAAACCCATCTTCAGGGAACTCATGTTCGATCACTTCATCCAAGATACTCGTGAATATTTCACCCAAATTGCTATTATTTATATCCCGGTGGACGTCCTCGTCATCATCGTCGTCATCAATTTCAGTAGGATTTTTGATTCTAATTTTCAAAGATCCCCTATCTTCAAACTGCTTCACTTGAGACTCAACAAACAGCCGGATTTTCTTTGCTCCATCTACAATCCATGATTCCGGGTCGTTATATCTAGCTGCATTGTCGACAAGCAAGTTGAAATCAGCTAAAAACTCGTCTGCTGATACCTCAGAATACTTTCCCAGCTTCAACTTCTTCTGGATCTCGGCAAAGGAGACTGGACTCTCTATAATTTCATAGTAATCTGGATATATTTTCTTTGGTGGAAGTTTGACAAAAGGTATTGATATCTTTTCTCCTGTAGCATCATCTTTCAAGTCAAGTGCTTTCGCAATTGTCGTGCTATAAAACAGCTTGTAATCAGCTGGGGCCGATACTGCGTTCGCCTTCTTTCGTTTGTTGGGTGTTCCGTTGGGGGCCGCACTTCCCGATCTCTTTGGAGGCATCGTTCTGTCAATAGTAGATGTTTTGGTTTCAATTTTTTCAGGTTGTTTAATAATTTGCAGGTTGGACAAACATGATATTTACAGGTTTTCAGTTTACAGGTTTCTCTTGTTGAAATAGTTGAGACTCTTGAAGTTATGACAGCTCCATTGCATACTGCTTATAACGCTGAACCAACGGGTATCACCATATTATACGGCTCAGAAACTGGCCAGGCTGAAGATTATGCTAAATATTTGGCAATTAAACTAAGATACTTGAACTTAAATCCTACACTTCTGGCTTTGGACAGCTATGAACTCAAAAAATTGATAACAGAAACAAGGTTTTTGATAATTATATGTTCAACTCTGGGTCAGGGTGACTTACCGAGAAATGGCAAGAAATTCATGAAGTTTTTGTTAAAAAAGAAGCTCGTATCAGATTTATTCAACCACATCCAATTATCTACGCTTGGCTTGGGAGACTCATCCTACTCCAAGTTTAATTATGCTATTAGAAAGTTACACACGAGGTTATGTCAGTTGGGATGTACAGAGTTGTCCACTAGAGCTGAAGCAGATGAAATGTCGTCTGAAGGTACTGATGGTTATTACAAAGTATGGGAAGAAGAATTGATCTCAGCATTGACGAAAAAGTTCCCTCAACGATTAGCTATTGATGAAAGAAGCTTGCTACCTTTTGAAAACGCAGTTATTGTGGAAAATAAGGATTCGATTGAAGTGGACATGGCTTCATCATACCTCGGTAGAGTTAAAAGTCTGGCTGGAGTGAGAATTGGTACACTAGTTGAAAACAAAAGAATCACTGATGTGAACCACTTCCAGGACGTTAGACATGTGATTATTGAATCACCAGAGGAGATTCTGTTTTCCCCGGGTGATTGTGCTGCGTTGTACCCCACCAATGACGCTGCAAGTGTTGAGTTGTTGATCCAACTGCAACCTCATTGGATTCCGGTTGCGGACAAGCCACTACGCCTCACAAACTTTTCGACAATTGAGATCGAAGGTGGACTTATTCCTCAATCACAAATGACCTTGAGATCGCTCTTTGAACAACACTTGGATATTGTTGCAATACCACGCAGATCCTTCTTCAAACAATTATGGCACTTTATCAATGATTCAACAGAAGATGGTAAAAGAGAAAGAGAGAAGATTCAGGAGTTTGCGAGCTTTGATGATACTGAGGAGTTGTATAACTATGCCAATAGACCAAGAAGACTGATATTGGAATGCATATTGGAGTTTCAGGACAACTTGGAAATTCCCGTCGAGCGAGTCTTCGACTTATTCCCCAAAATAAAATCCCGTCTATTTTCAATTGCCTCCCGACCAAACCAAAAGACTATAGAGTTGGCAATTGGAATAGTCGAGTATAAGACTATGATCAGAAGAATCAGAAAAGGGTTGTGCTCCAAATGGCTCAAACTGCTACACGTAGGAGATAAGGTTATATTTTCGATAACGAAGTTGAATATGAAGTTCAGTCGTGAAAATCCAATAATCATGGTTGCACCTGGAACAGGAATCGCACCAATGAGGTCGATTATCGAGCAGGTGACCCATGAGGCAACGACCCAGGAACTCAATCTATTTTATGGGTGTCGTTATAAAGAAAAGGACTTTCTTTTCAAGGAACAGTTGACTGATTTAGCTAACTCAAACAAGCTTAAATTATTCCCTTGCTTTTCCCGAGATCCAGGTTCCAAAGTTAAGTATGTGCAAGATCATCTCTTTGTGAAGCACGACCTAATAGCTGACTTGGTTTTGGAGAAATCTGCTACACTTTATGTATGCGGACTGAGTGGAAGCATGCCGAAACAGGTTAAAATCACGATTGTTGAAATTTTGAAGAAAGCTGGACTTGCTGAAGAGGATGCAACTGAGTATGTCTTTAAAATGGAGGATAATGGGAGGTACATTGAGGATACTTGGTAGCTGTACATAGAAGAATTGAATACAAAATGGCTTTTATGACGTTAATTCTGGAGAAATAATCGTTTGAGAACGGTAGACTAAACAATATTGTAACTAAATCAAATGACAGGTGAAAAATGAGAAGGTCAAGTTTCATCTAATTGAAAGCACCCGCAATACTTGAAAACATGCATTTAATCTCATCGATCAATCTCTTCTCCTCTCTCTTTATCGACCTCTTTATCAATTATCCCACCTTTTAGTGTGCGAAAATGAAAATAGTGAAAAATTAATTTATTCACCATGTTAATCAACCGATTCAAGACCATTGGAGGAATTTTGAAGACCAAAAACATTCCCTCAGTCTTTTTAGCCTCTTACAGTACAACTCCCAAACAAGGGCGTGAATACCCTGAAGAACTAAACATCAATGGGAAGTATTATAAAACAGACAAATGGACCAATATCCCACCATTTTTATTGGAATTGACTAAACGCCAATTGCACAAGGACCCACACCACCCTATAGGTATCTTACGTGAACTCATCGAGCTGAATTTCAACAAGAGTGGCGAGTATACCTTTTACAACGACTTTAAACCTGTTGTAACTAAGTACGAGAATTTTGACGCTTTGGGATTCCCTGAAGACCACCCTGGAAGATCAAAACTGGACACTTACTACTTGAATGAAAACTATTTGTTGAGAACTCACACCTCGGCACATGAAACAGAATGTTTCTCCAAGTGCGAGACTCCAGGCTACTTTATTTGCGCAGATGTTTACAGAAAGGACGAGATTGACAGGACACACTACCCTGCCTTCCACCAGTTGGAGGGTGCTCGTCTCTGGGACGCCGCCGACCCAAACTTTGAATCTCAGATCTTGAAAGACATAGAAAACATCCCCAAGACCAACATCCTAGTAGATGATCCACTGGCTGATAGGCCTTACCATGAAGGAAATCCAAAACAAGACCACATGACTGGAAGACAGGTGGAACTTATCAGTGCACATCTTAAGAGGACACTTGAATCGTTGGTTAACATCGTTTTCGAAACTGCAAGGGAATCTGCTAAGAAAGCGGGCTCAGAAGAACCATATTTGAATGAACCTTTGAAGTTGAGATGGGTTGAAACTTACTTTCCATGGACTGCACCTTCCTGGGAAATTGAGGTATGGTGGAGAGGTGAATGGCTTGAGTGTTTAGGTTGTGGTCTTGTCAAACAACAGGTTTTACTCAACTCAGGCTTGTCTGAAACCAAGATCGGGTGGGCTTTTGGTATTGGGTTGGACAGAATTGCAATGTTACTCTTTGGTATTCCTGATATTAGACTTTTCTGGTCCATAGATCAGAGATTTGTAAGACAGTTTGCCAATGGTAAAATCTCAACGTTTGTACCATACTCCAAGTACCCTGGTATTACAAGAGATGTTTCGTTCTGGGTACCAGGGGATTATTCTACGTTACATGCGAATGATGTTATGGAATACGTGCGTACTTATGCTGGTGACCTTGCTGAATCAGTGGTAATAGTTGACGAGTTTGTGCACCCAAAGACTGGTAAAAAGTCTCAAACCTACAGAATTAATTATCAATCGATGGAAAGAAGTTTGACCAGAGATGAAATTAATTCTATCCAATCAAATGTTGAGAGTGACTTGGTTAAGCATTATCAAGTGGAGATTCGTTGATCCTTTGTTCTGAAGTAGAGTTTCGTTAAGGTTTTGTAAATAAGTGTAAATAGAAAAAAAGTATATGGTAGTCAACAATGTATGAATTTGCAGACATTAATACAAAAGTAAAACCAATTCCTCTACAAAATCGAATCTTTATCAGTGTAATCTCTAGCATTTGACTTCTCATCTCCCTCTTACCAACCCACCGCAACATCCACTTCATCCTCAACTATTCACCCAACTTTTTTGGTAGCGCACGAACACCAAAAAAAATGGAAACAAATTTTTCATGGTAGTTGAAAGACTCTGAATAACTGGAGAAATGTTTGGACTTTTTAGAACCGTGTTAGGTAGGCCCACTTTGGGGTCTGCATTGAGACCGGTTGGCTTGATGCAAAGTCCTGTGTTTGCACCCCAATCACAGGCCCTCAGACTTAAACACGAATATGCTCCTCGTGTCAAGAGAATAAGAAAGGCATTCAAGGGCAGAGTGACTGTTAGAACAGGGGGCTCTATTAAAGGTAACACTTTACAATTCGGCGAGTTCGGACTCAGATTGAAGACGAAGGGCCACCGTTTCACGGCTGCTCAGTTGTTGTCTGCCGAAAAAGTGTTGAAGAGAGAGTTGAGGCTGTCAGGAGCTGAGCTTCTCACCAGATTTGTGTGTAACACGCCCGTTTGTGTGAAGGGTAACCAAACCAGAATGGGTAAGGGTAAAGGTCCGTTTGACCACTGGGCTTGTCGTATGCCTACAGGCAAAGTGTTGTTTGAGATTAAAGGAGAAGCCCACGAAAGAGTCATTAGAGAGGCATTGAGAAAGGCTGCTGATAAGTTGCCGGGCTTGTTTGAAATAATAACACCAAAGTCCAAGGTCAGAGTGAGTATGACACACCTTATTGATGAACCTGAACCAGTCAACTATGCTTTGCAAATGAAAACCAAGCCAACTGCTAAGTGGACTAACATTCAAACTGCAAAGGAACCTATTTACATGATGTTCAGAGGGCGTTAAAGGTTTTGTATCGAGTCTTGTAAATAAAACATTCGTATACTGTATTTATAACTTTGGGAATTAGTGTAGTGTGTTGACAAGTAAGTGGTAAATTTTGGAGAGTTTGAGAGAATTTTGGACAGTTTGATTAAGCACACCTTTGAGAATTGGGTATATTTCTCTGGTTCATTTCAGAACACAGTCGTTGATGATTGTTACACTTTAAATGAAACCAGATTCACAAATGCCTTTTGATAATTTTTGGTGCTCTAAATTCCTTCTGGGTCTACTAGATTCAAAATATCTGCTTTGCCTACATTATGACGAGTTAAAGTGCCTGATCAAAAGTGAATCAGTTACACCACTGAATCCAACATAGTTAATGTCGTAAGAACGAAAAGATGTCGTGGATGCTCGATTTCAATGTCGCTGTTTAATGATCAAGTAGACGATCACCATGACTCTGAAAGAAACACCTAAGCTAGTAAATCATGCCTTAAGTCGTCTATCTAAAGTTATCGAAGCTGATACTGAAGTCACCACTATTGACTTGAACCTTTTGGAAAACTTAAACACCAACCAATCACTCAACTACATAAAATTAGAACAGCACTTGAACCA
The DNA here is from genome assembly GCA_030556545.1 of Kodamaea sagamina. Classification (NCBI taxonomy): domain Eukaryota; kingdom Fungi; phylum Ascomycota; class Pichiomycetes; order Serinales; family Debaryomycetaceae; genus Kodamaea; species Kodamaea sagamina. The sequence goes on from JAKTUG010000059.1 coordinate 45,576, forward strand.
GTTGGAGAAAGATGGCAAACAGTTGGATGTTTTAAACTCTGAATACCAAAGACACAGCAAGATGTTGGTTGAGATTGAAGAAAAAGTAGAAAAGATGGAGGAATTGGCAAAGGAATTGGATGCTTGGTCGAAGGAAATGGAAAAGACTAAACATTTGGGTTGATTGCAGGTTGGTTAGTCTTCGATTGGATTTTAGCATTACTCAGAGGAGTTTAATATCAATACATTTATTCCACGGACTTGCCGGACGCCGTTTACAAACACAAGTTTACAAACACAACCAAAACACATAAAAGATGGTGAAATCGAAAATACAGCCAAACCACCAATGAAGTTCAGTTGGAAAGTTTTGATCATAGCAGTGACTGCCACGCAAGCTCTTTGTCATGAGACCCACCGGTGGAGCGCAGAAGAAGAATCTGCTTTTGATAATACTGTTGACATTGTTTCCAAAACTCTCAATACTACCTTAGATTTTGTCCAATCACTGTGGTACTCAGCTGCAATTCCCACCAGGATCGAGAAATCATTCCAGGGCAAGCAATTGAAGGTCATTAAGTCGCTCTCGAAAGAACTATTGCCACCTGTTGTCATTAAGTTACTTTCGCAAGCCAACAAGGAACTTTGAGGCAACTTATTGCCAACAATTCTAGAGAAATCAAGCAGTATGCTCAGAAGGTCACACCATTGTTATCAAATGTTGGGTTACCCCTTATGGTGAGCTCGAGGGTGAATGAGAATTTGTTCCGCATGGTTTTGGTTCCTGATAATATCTTGTTGAAAAACATTCCTTCGAACGTCACTTCCTTGACTGAGATTTTTCAAGCTGGAGGAGCTACTAGAGTTGAATTTTGTGGGTTGGGTTTATTGATGCCGCTTGTTTTTTTTACATTGATTGCATGATTAGACATGCTTTATGACTCTAATGAACTAAAAGTACGTTTTAAACTGTGATTGTAGCATTTGTCCATGTCAATTCCTGTTAAGTTACATTTAAAACCTCCTCGTTCAAGTCTACTTCTGTAACTTCGTTAAAGAACTGTTTGGATTGCTTTGAATATTCAGATGTCAACATCTCCAGCCAAAGAGACCGGCTGAATTTCTGAAGCAAGTGCCTTGACTAAGACTGAACACTCTTAGTTAAAGAAGGTAAAAATCCAGTCTCTCCTTGAACTAAAAGTCCATGTTCTAATCTCTCAAAGGTGAGACCATTAGTTTCCTCCATAATAGACTTTTAAGAGTTGCTTATCGATCACCCAATTCCTAAGAAGCTTCATAATAATTAACCTTAATCCACAAACTACAACTCAAACATTGAACAATAATATCAAATCCTCCCATTCCATCATCCGTGCCATGCTCCAAATCCCCTTCATTCAACTCAATACTCCTTTTAGCCGTACATCTTGGACAGTCCCTGAACCAGACCATCTCATCTCCTATTTCTTCCTCTCCAAAATCACCTAAGTCGTACGTATCAAGACCGTCTCCGTTAATATTGAACCCTTCTCTCTGCACTGACTTCAATAACAGCTCATCATATTCCTCCCGAAGCCCTGGATTTATAAGGGCCTGGTACGCTGTTTTCACCAAATTAACTAGACTATTATCCTCAACCTTAGTCTTGTCGGGATGGCTGGAAAGCAACTTCTCCCTATACGCCTTCTTGATCTCAGCATCTGTGGCACTGTGATGTACCCCTAAGATCTCATAGTACGACTTTTCTATCTCTGTTTGATCCAAGTACACCATTACTGAAAGTCATATACACGTGACAATAAAGGAAAAGTTCAAAGCGATGAGCATTCTGAAATAAAAAAACATACCAGTGAAGAATGGGTGAAAAGAGAAAGAGAGATACCACCACCGAGATCAAGGTTAATTCTTATGTGGAAGAACCTGTAGCAGCTGTTGGATCGTTTTTCAACGGGTTGAGAGTTCCCGATGTTGAATTTGACTTGTACAAGAACCCGTCAAGTGGAGCGTACGTGATCCACGGTGAAAGTAAGACTTTAGAGTACAATGGAGGTACCAACGAGGAAGAACAGAATGAGTACATTGTTGGCGTCTACGACCGAACAAAAAAGTCCATTGATTTGTACAGAACGCCCTTTGTCGAAGCCAAGGTAACTGCGCTTTCCAAGAGAAAGTACGACGGGCCGAGAGTAAAGCAATTGGGTGCACTTAACATGGACCAACGTAACGCCTTGGGCCAAGCCTTCGGTACCAAGAAGGCAAAATCCACCATTGTCAACTTGCAGAAGAACAGGATCGACTCTGAGAAGTTGCAGGACGTCGAATTGGATATTGTAGACAATGTCATGGATGCCACCACTGCATTACCAACCAAAGAACAAATGGCTTCGGATGTTCTGTCGGACAGACCTACTCCGTTGGCAGACACAACTGCTACTAATGTTGATGCCATCTACCCAATCAACAACATAATACCTCAGAGAGAACTCGACCTTGTGCGTGTGGGGGGGTTGCAATCTGCTGCTGATGAGCAGGCCAGATTGGCTTTGTTGCCTTACAGCCAATCCAAGTACATAAATAAGGAGCTCGAAAAAGCCCTTTCGAACGAAGACAAATTGGCTTTGGTGTACTATGCGTCTTTGTTGTTTGGAGTTTACAACAACAGAAGAGTCAGAGACAAGCAAACCTTGATGGAAAGATTAAACCAACCTGCAGAAGGCTTGGTGGACGGCATTTTGGAAAGATTTGCCATTGGTAAGGCTTCACAGTTTGGTAAGTCGAAAGACAGATCATTCACCATTGACCCACACCACGAAGACAAATTATTGTGCTACTTGTTGGCTCTTATCATGCATATCAACGACTTTTTGGTCGAGTTGCCACCCTTGGCTGCGGAATTGAACATGAAACCAACCAGATTGGTTGGTTTGTTCAGGGCTTTAGGTGCCACCATCAAGTCCCTGACTTTGGCACAAGCTGATGCTTTTGGTATCCCAAGATCGGCTGCATCAACTTATAAAGTTGCGACCTTGAAGGTTCCGTTCGCGTTGCCAGAGATGGTGAGAAGAGGAGGTGGTAAGAAGCGTTAAGTTCTTCTTGTGCAAGTATGGGGAGTGAGGTTGTGTAGTAATAGCAAATTTAGGATACAAGAAGGTAAAGGGGCATTTGAAAAGTTTCTCTGAACGTACATTATTAGACTATGGAGAGTACTGGGACATAACGAGTGCTGGGAGTAGTAGAGCACGGCGGAAATCTACATCTACTTTTATCAGAACTTTATTGCTCATAATTTGTAATCCTCTCCAACAAAGGCATACAAGTATTGTGTTTCTCTTATATATCTCGTGAACACTTACCACACAAACTAGTCTTAATAGGTTAAAACCTATGTTTTTAGAAGTTTTTGATAAAATTTATTAAAATTGAGAATGAAGAGATATCGCAATTTTCATCATTCATAACTATCGTCGATGAATTGAAGCATTTTCATTCCACACACTGGAGGAAAACCTGACGTGATTGACACGAGCAAACCTGACGTGAAGTTAGGTATTCACTCCGTGTATTCCATGCATCAACACAGGTCCACCCCTAACAATTTGGCGAGAACGCTTCTTTTGTTCAAATTCCTGAATTTTGCAACCGTCCTATTTAGGAGCTGGATGCAAAATCTTGCACAATAGAGTGGCTTTAGTCGAGTTTTCCTCTTGGTGAGATCGTACTATGAAAATACCCGACACAATTCTACGACCCCAAACACGAACAGTTGTAACAGAAGTAAACTATGTCGTTAAAAACAAGTTACATGTCAATGGTTTTCAGTATATTCCTTGAAGCTTTTACAATAAGCATTGTTAGTGCATTTTACTGTTGTATAGAATAGTACAGTGCAACTGGTACTAAAATCCCAACAATACAACAATAAAGATCATCCAAAAAAAACAATAGTGGAGTTGATCACAATTCCAGAGCCTACACGAATTTTAGATCTGAGCTCAATTCTTATTGTTGGTTGACGTTTCTACTTCAGTTAGCCAAGGCTTTTCTTTTCCTTTTATTAAATTAGAGCGCTCTTCTAAACTTTTCTCTGTTTTTCGAACTGGAAAATTGATTTTCAAAAAAAATTGGACTCAAAGATATCATATACTCTCTTATTTTTCTTGTCTCAACAAATTAATAGGAGTACTGTAAACTATAAGCCTTAACAAATCGCGGAGGTTTTATGCCGTTGAAGTCCAACTCCAAAGAATGAACTTAACGCAACTTAAAGCGAACTACTGCATTGACATGTAACCAAAATCGCTCATTAGAGACATCCGTGACTAGTTTGACGACCTCTTACCTGCACTTGAGGTTCAAACCAACATCATCCTGTAACTCAGTGCCAAAAAACCTTAATATTCTCCATTTCTTAAATATTTGTTCAGCCTCTCGACGTTTTCATTTGCGAGTCCGATGGGGTATTATCGGGGGTGCTTAGTGCATTCTATACATGTCTATACTCGTTAAGATCACTACAGTAGGAAGTAGCCTATTGAAGTTGCACCCATGGCTTAATTCTTCGGTCTGGGGTGTTCATGCGACACAATACTGTAAATTGCCAAATTTTCGAATTCACTAATTGGTACCAAGGGGCACGTTTAACCATCAGTCCTAAATTTCGGGGGTATTCAGAAGCATCCTCTTACAGATTTGGAAACACAATTTTGCACGGCTGAACGCTTCAAGTCTTCACACTGTTCATAAACAAATTCTATTAAAACGAAATAAAGGTTGGTTAAATTTTAATCTTTCTCACGAAAACATGAAGTGTCGCTAACAACAAGACACAAATAAGACCTTCGGTAAGGATAACCATGAAAGCAAAGTATTTGTAGTCACCGAAGAGCAAGGTGTACTTGCTGAGCTCGGTGAGGTTGAAGCTAAAGTCACTGAAGGACACGAGGACCGAGTAAATACATCTGACAACCAACAAAGCCACAATTGCAAGGTTGAGTGGGAAGATGTAACGCAGGCTTGGGACACTTCCGTACAAGTGGAGCAAGACAAGGGCAAACGCAAAGATAACAGCCAAGAACAAGATGGCACCAACCTTCATGGCAGTACGGTTTGGGTGGTCGCTCGACAACAGCAGCGCACCGACAATGGTGGCAGCAATGGCACCAACCAAAACCACAGTCAAGATGCGGAATGGGTGGAATCTGGACAAGTTTTCTCTGAGGTTGACCTTTTGGTAAGGCACGTCCTTCTGGCCAAACTCTCCATCAGACACAATTCTCTCGTCGATGAATTGCTGGCTGTAGAAAAAGTCAACAAAAGTAAAAGCTGCTCTGATGATAACACCCAACGACACAGAGTCCAAGATGTAAGTAGCAATGTACAATTTCTCGTTAAGGCTATCGGCATGGAAGATAACCTGACTCATAGCGCCACCAACAAGCTTACATGCAGCAAAAACACCATAAGTAATGAAGAACGAAAAGATCGGTTTAATGTTGTTGACCTGCCTCCTGACATAGAAGTACAGGATAACATCAAGGACCAAGGCCACTAAGAACACTACGATTTGAACGATAGTAGTGACTTTCCATTGCGTGTAGAATTCTCCGTGCATTGTGTTTTAGAATAAAAAATGATGGAAATAAGGGAAATCGTTTGGAGTTTTATAGTTGCAATTTTATGGCCTTGACTGCTGCAGCACAAACGTAAATTGCTTTCAATGCGCGTACGTAATCGCCAATTTTGGTTTCCCGTGTTTGGGCGAAGCTGCTTCCAGCACCCAACCCTAAGTCCACTTTACCGAGGGGCTGGAAAGACCGTGACGCATTTCACACAGAATAATGCTGGCCAGCTCAACAGGTTGAAGTGCGGCCAAATGGTGATCTTCATTCATGAATCTACAGGTTCCCCTAACAGTGGTGCTGGCAATATTGCGGTCTCCGGCGTATCTCCGTGTATATAGCCTCTCCATCTCCGGTGTATAGCCTCTCTTCGGCAGACATCGAAATGACGTTTCGAAAAGTGCCTTAGCCTCTTGAGAGCATTGTTCTTGTTAGTATCTCTAGTATCTCTATAAGCAGATTCTCCAGTGTTCAAGTCCACGCCTTACACCCAGCCCCCTCACTAATTCGTTCGACTTCTACTAACATTGTTTAAGGCGATAGAACCGAATTGTCCGTATTTTTTTTCTTTTGCTAACGACCGAGTGCACAGCCGGGTTGTTTTACTATGCACAGAACAGTCATGTCCATCGTTAAGGTTTGACTAACCTTAAACTATACTAAACGAGCCACGACACTCGCTTATAAAGCGTCTAACAGTTGCCACCAGTAGGAGGCTTTGGCTGATGGGTGCAAGCTGGCTAAAATGTGACTCTACAACGGCTTTCAGCGTTTCATAAACTACGAGTTATGTAACGTCTAGTAGCCTTGGCTTGGCATCATTCCTTCTGAGGCCACATTCCTTTCTGTTAATTGGTGATGGCCGTGCCTTCACTTTTTTGTCACAGAGAAGTGCTGAAGAGCATTTTGGCCCCCTGGTTATATCCTGGGGAATAACAGTATTATATGGTCCCTGTGCTGTTGTCCGGTATTGACTTATTCCTCTTAAGAGTCAAGTGTCGAATACTGATTTAGTGTTGCGGAATCTCTCGGCATAGTTTTTAAGACACCGAAATCGAAGATGTAACGTGGAAATCAGGTATGGGGAACTAAAACCAGTGTAAAAATTCATTAAACCATTCGATATATGAGACATTTACTATCATTTGATGGACTACGGCTGCTACTTCAATTTCTCTTTTAATTTCCAATTCCAATCACATTACCTTCTTTTCATCCGTTTCCTACTACTTTTCCGGAACAGACCCTGAATTCCAAAGTCTAAATGTAGCTTTCGTGTTCTTAGTTTTGAGGTCCACACTATTATCATTTGCTCCTTTCTGTTCAAATTTAATTCCTTCAATATCTTCAGATTTTACAAGTGAATCAACAATCGGGAAACAGTCCCTTGTTTAGGGACTGTCTAACAGTTTACACTCTCAAAAACAGCTCATCAAAATCTTTGACATCTATTACTCTAGAAGGGAAGATTTGCTCCAATTTGAGCTTTACCTAGAAAAAATTAATTAAGGAACACATTCTACTCCTTAAATGTTTCACCAGTAATTCAAGCTGGAACATTGCCTAACCAATTAGGCCAGTTGGCTCACGAATTTTCTCATCAATTGCTCGAAAGTGTCACTCAGAATTTATCGACAGAGTACTATGCCCCAATTCCAATAATATCCGTTGCTGGCTCGGTATCAAAGAGAGCTGGAAGCGTCAGGGTGCCAATTTCTCTGGCTTTATAATTTTTCTTCAAATAGCCGAAATTCAAAAAGCAAGTTGAAAACTGAATTGGCAACCCAACCAAGGTTTGTCGTAAAATTCAAATAGCCGAGTTGTCCTACTGTCAATGGTTTCATATCAGCTTAGTTGTGGATGTCACAATTACAGACTCTTGAGGAACAGGTTCTTTTAATAAATTTTGTACAATGTTTCGGTTTGTGCCTCTGTACGTTCGACTTCACCACAATCCGAAGGTTATAATTAGATGCTGAAAAAACCGTCAAGACTTCACTTAGTACTCTCGTAATGGCTTAAATGTGTAATGGAATCATCTGATGGCCTCTTCATTCCAAGCCACTTCACCCACCTTCGGGGCTCTTTCATATGGGGGCTTTTTATTTACATCGGCAAAAGTTTGTTCCCCAAGATGTCCAGTATGAAGTAACAAAGGAAACAAGTCTTCTTTTTCGTTTCACTAATGCTGGAAAGATAAATGGCCAGCCTAGTATGTCTTGTGGATTCAAAATCCGTTTCTTTTGCATGCTCTACAATTTCTTCAATTCAGTTCTTGAGTCAGCCTCCTTAGTTCAGCACTCGAACATCCTCATACTTGAATTTCGTGAATCACTTGCTAGCTCAATTCCTTTCAGGATTTTCCTATTAACTCAAGTATTCGGAGTGTTATTTTGGTGTGCTCTAACAGTCAAACATTAAAAGTGGTTAAAATGAAGAAAGAAGAGATTCAGGTTTATAAATGAGCGTTTGTTTTATGCTCTCACTATCACTAAATTCCTCGTTTTGGTTTCAAATAAATTTATGTGATAGAAAAAAGAAATTAGATTTTTGCAGCCAGTTTTGAAGTCGTTTTGAGAGTGTAGAGATACACTTTAAATTCCCCCCTAATTTGTCTATAAAAAGAGCCAATTCCCTGGTAATCACTCCCTATTCAGAGACAACATCCCATACACACAACAATGGCCAAAAGAAAACTGGACTCTTCAGCACCTGTTCACATAAAACGAAAAAAACCAACTTTCTTCCAAAACTCCGCTACCACTTTCCCATTGGTTCTGTTTCTGGAAACGCACTCTGAAGAGAGTGACCAGATACAACTTGAAGAATGGCCTAGTTATCAGATTATGTTATCTCCACAACCAACCAAAGAAGTTGCCATTTCGATCATTACAAATGGAGTTGAACGTGAAATTCTCAAAATCGATCCATCTGGTGCTGGAACGTTCGTTTATTTTGAAAGCCCAATAATTGAGATTGCTCACACAGTCAATAATGATACCGAGCGCTTCAGGTTGACATTTACAGAAGAGGTGTTTTTGAAGTGTTTGGATTGTATGATGGACTTGAAAATTGTTTCTGAGGCAAGGCTGGACGTGGAGCTGAGTTTTAATTTTGGCGATGCGTCTAGTCCTTTGAGAACTTCTCCATTGAAGTGCTTCGCGAGCCCACAAAAGTCAATCTCCTATTTGCAGCCACTCACTACGAAAACCGTTCGACAACTGCCTATTCCAAAGCATAAAATTTCTGAGCATTTGTCACTGCCTGTCCAGAAACTACAGGCCCTGGTCTCAAATGGTGCTCAGCTTTCAATTCCGAAACACCAATCCTTGTTTTCAAATTCTGCACACCAACTGCCGATTCTCGTCTATCCATCACTTATGCCAAAGAACCAACATTTGCCGTCCCTCCGACGGTCACCAGGAGTACGTATGGGAGCTGCACCGTATCTGGCACCACCAACTGGATATATTCCGTCCGTAAATCGTCAACTACAAGTCTATCCTAACCAAGTGTTTCAAATCCCAGTTTCCCAGCTTCAAACGTACTTCCAACAACCGGCTAATCACAGATATGTAGCACAACAAGTACAACAAACACACCCATACCTTCAACCCATTCAACAGGGGATGCATTATCTACCAACTAGCCTTCAACAACCCTTATATGTGGTACACTTGGCAAGTCCGTACCTGCCACTTCACACTGTGCAAATGCCAAACACTAATATACTACAAGCAGTTCCAAATGGTCAGTTCCAGTTTCAAGTACCAGCAGTTGCAAACAGCATCCAGTTGCCAACCTCTCCAAACAACCTCAACTCCAACCATCATACCTCAAGCAGCCTCAATTCCAGTCAATTTAATCCGTCAAGTGGCCTGGATAACGATTCACTAACCCCATACTAGGAACACATTTGACTTCAAAGATGCTTTCTCCAACTTCATACTAAATTGATACATTTAATTTCCAGGTTGTTTCAGTTTAAATTCTTGAAATACATGTGCACTACTAAAACTACGTAAGAGCAGCTTCGATTCAACAATTCACTAGGCTTCTCACACTTTGCTACCAAATACATCATTCATTATAATACTTTTATTAAAAATTAAAGGGCAGAGTGCCACAATCAGATTAAAAGCTCTAAAGCAAAGAAGAACCAACAACCACAAAGAAAGCAGTCGACAAAATAGTGAGAATACCACCAGCACCACCAGCGGCAGCATTACTCAGACTCTTCGAAGAAGAAGAAGAGGAACCAGATGACTCAGAAGACTTACCAGAAGACTTGGAGGAGCCAGAAGACTCAGTGGAAGAGCCCGACTTGCCAGTCGAAGCAGAACCAGAGCCAGAAACACTCGAAGTTGGGTTCCATTCACTCAGGTTACCAGAGGAAGCAGACTTGTCAACATGCACAATGTTGGCGCAAACCAATCTAGCTTCATTGCTGTCGTAGACGACAACAGAACGGCTGAGGCCAATGTAACCGGCGTCGTTAGGGTTCAACGAGATGTAGTTGTCAATGTAAGCGGTGTGGTATTGGTCACCAGTCATGTTACCGTGCTTACCAGACAAGTCACCGATTTGCTTGGCGGAGCTCGACGCGTCGTCAAAGCCAACCTGGTTAGAAGCAACGCCCAAAAATGGGTCGAAGGTGGCACCAGTAGCGTTACATCCTCCGAAAGCAAGGACTGGCTGCGATTGCACGTGGTATGGGAACTGTCCGTCGCCAGTGTCAGTTGGCAAGTTGTAGATGTCAACCTGGACCCAGGCAGAACCGTTGTTGTAGGTGGAGAATCTAACAGCACCGTAGATTCCGTCAGTACCCTCACCAGTGAAAACGGCTTGGTACTTTTCGCCCTGAGGAGAGTCAGAGGTGACTGGGGCCACAGCAGCAGCAGCGGAGGAGGCCAATGCGAGTAAGGTTGCGAACTTCATTGTTATGGTCTGGAGATACAAATTTTGCAATCAAAAAAATTGCGGCCAATCCCTGCTTTATACTCCCCATATGATGCCTCACCAGCGCACCCCCACCTATCCTAAGCCTGAAATAAATATAGACCAACAGCAAATTTACTGTTTTGCACCAACATTCTTCATTGTTTCACTGTTTACGTTTGAAAAATTCAGGGCGTTCATAAAGCTCGCTTCAATTCTATTGTTCGAAAGTTGACGAAGCATTTGCACTGGAGCCCTCACAATCTCATCTCGCCCTGTCAGTGCAAACCTGGGCATTCTAGGGCTTGTCAGAGCATTCAACCACCGCTTTTCCCAGGCAATTTACTCTCTTTGGGCATCCGTGCACGGCTCTGGGAAAAACTTTCACGTTCCTAAAAATAAGCTGGCTATCACAAATATGTCAACAAACCAAACTGGGGCGATGGACACCTTTATCCTGTACTTACATCTTCCGTCACCTCACATTGTAAGGTGGAATGTTATGGGGTTCATGCCAATGGGGTTATTGTTCTTCTGGGAAGCTCTTCCGGTGAGCTAAGAACTTGGTGCTCATCTTACCACGGTTCTTGCTCACGGCTTATCTCTTGGTGCACTATTGTATACCAAGATCAGTTGCTAATTAATGCATATTACCTTGTAAGGGGCTAGTGGGGAATTCCTTGCTTATATTTAGCATCAGGTACTCCATCTTCGGACCCCTATTAACCTCGAGTTATTCTGCAATCTTGGCTGGGAATCCGCTTATTATATAGTAAAACCTTACGATCTGCATCTCGAGTGTTCGTATTTAATAGACTCTTCGTCTTATACAGCGTACATCGAGATGCTTAATTGGTGAATTGTAACTCAAAAATAGCATCACAAATTTGCCTGATTTGATTTGGGTGCAAAATTGACTTTTGATTTTTGGCTTTTTGGTTTTGAGTGGTTGAAAAAGGTTTGCAACATGGAGAGTTGAGTGATGTTTTGTGAGTGAGAGTAATGAATAAGAGTTGTAAATACTTGTGGTATATGAACTGCAGCTCTTATAAGATGACTGTGGTGTAAATGAAGAGAGCTGTTCAAAAGTTGCATGATCTGCCCATTTAAACTTAACATTTTCTGCTTGGCCAGCGAAGTTTCAAGTATGAGGAGGTTGTAATTTGTGTACAACGTGTGAGGCAATAGTCGTCAGCAGTTAAAATTGTCTATGTTCTTTTTCGACTCTTAATCGGATAGGGTAAGAGCAACTCCTAGAACTTCAGTCAACAGGCTCAACTCTACAGCTATATCATCAACAGGGAGTTTCCTTCTCCTACTGGAAGGAAAATTTATAATATTCAAACCCCTCCCCTCCCACTCATATCTACATCCAAAGACATTATCAGTTTTAGCTTATAACACAAGCAATCACAACCATTCATCCCAACGGGAAATCTATAAATTAAAATACAATCAAAACAACCCATCAATCTCTCCCTCTTCGTTAACTTCAACATTCATGAATCCAGCATGAGTAGGCAAACCCGGAATCGTCATAATCTCAGCAGCTAAAGCATACAAGTACCCAGCACCGGCAGAACATCTCACCTCTCTGATTGGGACCGTGAATCCAGTAGGCACACCCTTCAATGCTGGGTCGTGCGACAACGAGTACTGTGTCTTAGCGATACAGATTGGCAACTTGTCGAAACCCTGCTGGGTGTACGTTTCAATCTGCTTCTTGGCCAATGGCGACAACTCGACGGCAGAGGCACCGTACATCTTGGTGGCAATGGTCAACAACTTGTTCTCGACCGTGTCATTTACATCGTACAAGAACTTCTGCTCGCTGACCGAGTCGGACAACTTGACGGACTCGACCACGGCCTTGGCAAGCTCCACGGCACCAGCACCACCCTCGGCCCAGTGGTTAGAAGGAACGGCGAAATCAGCACCGGCCTTGAGTGCCTCCTGTTTGATCAACTCAATCTCAGCAGCAGAGTCCGTTTCAAACTGGTTGATAGCAACAACAACAGGCACATTGTACTGCTTGATGTTGGAGATCTGCTTGGCCAAGTTGGCGCAACCCTGTCTCAAGAAATCGAGGTTCTCAGTGACATACTCTTCAGGCAATGGCTGGCCAGGCTTGACATCAGTCGCACCACCGTGCAACTTCAAAGCTCTTGAAGTGGCAACCAAAACAACCGTGTTGGGCTTGAAACCAGAAGATCTGCACTTGATGTTGAAGAAACGCTCTCCACCCATGGTAAAGTCGAAACCAGCCTCGGTGACAACGAAACCCCTCTTCCCACTGTTGATTGGGTTGGTAGGCGAGGTCAATTTCAATGCAAGACGGTCGGCAACCACAGAAGAAGCTCCGATGGAGATGTTGGCAAAGGGCCCGGCGTGCACAAACACTGGAGTACCCTCCAAGGTTTGCATCAAGTTTGGCTTGATGGCGTCCTTGAGCAACGCAGTGATGGCACCTGCACACCCAATGTCCTCAGCGGTGATTGCCACGCCCGTTTCTCTCTGCGTACCAACAACAACCTTACCAACACGCTCTCTCAAGTCCTTTAAAGATGAAGACAACGCTAAGATGGCCATCAACTCAGACGCAACGGTAATGTCCATACCAGACTTGCGTGGTGGAAACTTGGCAGCTTCGTTTTTTCCTTGCCCAATGGTGATTTCACGGACAAATCTGTCGTTACAGTCAACCACTCTCTTGATAGTGATGGATTCAGGGTCAATGTCCAACTTGGCAAACTGGACAACCTCTTCACTAGTCAATTCGTCAGGATTGGTCTTGTTAATACCAAGAGCCTGCAATCTCTTCAACATGGAAGGAGTGAAACTTCTCTTGCCCTTTTTGGCAGGCACTAATCTCTTGTAGAACCCAGCAATCGTCTTGGAAGTCGACTCGTGAAACATTCTGGTGTCGACAGCAGCACACAACAAGTTCTGTGCAGCGGAAATCGCGTGGATATCACCAGTCAAGTGCATGTTGAACTCGTCCATAGGGATAACCTGGGCATAGCCACCACCAGCAGCTCCACCCTTGACACCAAAGGTAGGACCCATGGATGGCTGTCTCACGTTCGCAATCGAGTTGTAGCCCAAATGAGCACCCAAAGCTTGCGTCAAGCCCATGGTGGTGGTGGACTTACCTTCTCCCAATGGAGTGGGTGTGATACCTGCAACCAAAACATAGTTACCGGACGCACTCAGAGACCCTTCTGCCTGTTCGTCCAACCTTTCAATCACGGCCTTGGTGTTAACCTTGGCCTTGTAGTGTCCAAAAGGCTCCAACTCCATGTCCAAAAGACCCAATTCCTGGGCAATCTTGGTGATTTTCTTTGGTTTCTGGGCTCTGGAAATAGCAATGTCCGAGGGCACTGGCGACTCCAAGGTGATTGGCAAAGGCTGGAACTTGTGCTTGTGGGCTTCTTGCGACTGCAAAATGGCCGCATCGTACACGTTGGAGCACAACATGGCCACCGTCATGGGACCAACTCCACCTGGAACTGGTGTAATGAACGATGCCTTCTTGGCCACCGAAGCATAGTCGACATCTCCAACCAACTTTTTCCCATTTTTAGAATTGGGGTCCTCCTTGTAGTTGATACCAACATCAATCACAATAGCACCCTCTTTAATCCAGTCTGCTTTAACATATTCAGGAATACCAACCGCAGCAACCACAATATCAGCACTGGCAACCACCTCCGGCAAGTTCGACGTATAACGGTGGCACACAGTAACCGTGCAGTCCTCGTTCTTCAACATGGCTGCAACTGGCGTTCCGACAATGTCCGATCTGCCAAGAACAACCGCGTTTTTTCCGCGCAAACTGACCCCGGTGGTCTTGATCAACTCAATGATACCGTTCGGGGTACATGGCTTGAACAAAGGCTTTCCACCTCTCTTGGACAACTCACCAACATTATACCTATCAAACCCATCAACGTCTTTGTTTGTTGCAACCGAATTGGTCACCAAAGTCTCGTTTATGTGCTTTGGCAACGGCAACTGGATCAACAAACCATTCACCTTTGGGTCCTTATTTATTCTGTCGATCTCATCGAGCAACTCTTCCTGCGAAATTTCCGCGTCAAATTTCAACAAGGTCGACTTGATGTTGGAGGACTCGGCTGCCTTCAACTTGGACCTGACGTACGCGGACGAGTCTGGCCTGGCACCCACCTGGATGATCGTGAGCGCAGGCTTGAACTTGAGCGCCTCAAACAGCGTGTCGCTGCCGACATTGTTCTGTGCCTGGTTCTGGTCAATGACCTTCTGTGCGATGCGGTGTCTGATAGACTTGGCGAGCTGCGTTCCGGAAACAACAACCGCGTCGTAGTTTATAGCAGTGGTGTGGAGACCGTGCCACCTCACAGCCCGCGACACAAGCGACGACACAACTATCTTGGTTGATCTAGACAACATCGTACTGCCCTTTGGATGCAAAATGTAAAGAAAAATAAAAATGAAAAATTTTGATTAGCCTGAAGTGAAAATCAAACCTGAAGTTAGGAATGCCCCGTATCTGATCCAGGATGCTGCCTCTATATATATGTGCCTCCCTCCTCCAGAAGACTCATCTGTATCGCCTAGAAGCGTAAAAAAGCAATAACTTTGGGTACAGGAACACCCTGGCCTCAGAGTGCAAAAAGGAAAGATGCTTGTAGCAGAATAGAGAAGAGCCTGGGAGATGGGACACAGAAATGAGTCAAAGTGAGCGGAAGAAAAATTTTCCGCGCAAATCGCTGTGATTGGGTGCTGGAGCTCGCTGCTCGTTCCCCCTACTATGACTAATTGAGGATTCCTTAAAATTGTTGGATACTTTGCAAAATCCTCTCCAAATTTTGGTCCACAAATGTCGAAAGGACCATGGTCAATAAATTGAATAAATTGCAATTTGCAGCTGCGAGCACAGAGTTACGCAATCTACAACTCCGTTATCAGTCAATTTAGACTGCACGAGATCCAAACGGCTGTTCAGAGTTAAAATAGAAGGATTCGGTCGGTATTCTGGTCAGAGTCAGTGTTGCGCTGCTGTTTGTTGACTTCGTTGTTTTTTGAGATGACGCAAACGCTTGGGTTTTGTGGGGATTATCATGTGAATTTTGCAAGCACGTTGAGAGTTTGTGGCGGAGGTCTTGATTGTTGGACTGTTTAGATCAGTCTGTTCGTCTAGTGTTAGAGATGATTTGGGGTTGACGACTACTATTGTCTACATGCATAAAATGAGGAGTTTATGATTGGTAGAATTTTCGGTAGGTATTTACGAATTCTTTTGGGTGATTCTGGAATTTTGGGGTTTCTGGGCTATGTAAAATGTATGGTATAAAGGTCTGCGAATGGCACTACGCTGAAGAGAATGGATTGAGGGTGCAGACTATTGTAAAATGAGTAGACGAAATCTTGTAGATTTTGACCTATTATAACCATAAGTAGTCTAACAGTGTCTTACCTATAACGTAGTAAAACTCACCAAACAAGAAGCTTTTTAACCTAATTGAAGTTACATGTTCATTAATGTTCTTTATGGTAACGGAGGTTAAATCATATCCAAGAAAAAATCAAGATTATCTTCTCCACCTCCTCATTCCAAGAATAATCACATCAGTGAAATGATTCAAGTTTTCCTCCTCGTTTTGCAAAATACCTCCTCTAACGATTTTAACTTGGTCGATCAAAACACTATCTATACATTCTTTCCTTGTACTCATTGGTTTCTTGGTAGAACTGAAAGCGATTAGTGTACTCTTCTCATCTTCCATTGCGTACCTGCATGTTTTGACACTCTAATTCCCAGTGTACTTCACCTTTCACAATTCAACTAAACTGCAAATCATCTACTTACACCCTACTCACAATGTGAACTCATTACCTATATTTTTGATAATCTAACGTAATAAATAATCTATGCTGATTCCTCGCTTTGTTCGTTAATTTGTTCCGGTCCACTAGACTCCGACCTTAACTGGTTCAACATGGCTTGAGCACGGAGCATGATCTGGTCCGTTTTCTGGCTGGACCCGGCATCTCCCAGTCTCTTACGTGTCGTCATGCGTCTCTTCAACGACGAAACACTTTCGTACTCATTGCCCAATCCTCCAAGAATTGACTTTCTGTTGCCCGCAACTCCACTGGCACCCTTCACTCCCGACTGCTCTGCCAAGTCGTCCAACGACATCGTAGAGTAGAACGACAAGGCTTTGCTTCTACGGTTCTGGCTCTTTCTGTCCTTTGCGGCTGCCGAGTTGCTTGCTGGTGCGCTAGACTTCAATCTCTCCAACAAGCTGTCAAAGACTGCTGTGGCATTATCTGCGGCATCATCGTGTGACGTTTCCGAAGTGTCCTCATCGTCTTCTTCTTCATCTTCGTCGTCATCTTCTTCTTCGGCTTGTTCATCGTCGTCATGTATTTTTTCATCAAATTCATTAACTTCCTTCTCTTCTTCGCCCTCCTTACTTTCCAAGTCCTTGGTATCACTGTCGCCGGCAGCAGTGGCAACCTTCTTCTTATCGGTACCTTTCTTCTCCGACTTCTTCTTAGGACTCTTGGATCTCTCCTCATTAGACTTCTTTTTGCTGCGTCTAATATTATGACGGGACTCTTCTATCATCTTCTTTCTAGCTTCGTATGCCCTCTGGTCTTCTTCTCTCTGGATATTCTCTACGTGCGCCTTTTTGAACTCACTGATGAAGGAAACAAACTTGTTGAAGAAATTGTTTCTTGAGCTCAGGTCTTCCGAGTTCTCCCCAAAATAATCCATCAACGAGTTGAACTCGATCAATGTTCTATTCAAGTGGGTTTGCAACAACGAGTTCTTGATTTTAGCATTCTCTAATGGGCCCAGAACATGTCCCAATATTTTATCTTCGGGGTGCATGATGCTTGGGTCGCTCAAATTACCCTTCGAAATCGAGTTGGAAACGTTCACAATCGTCTTTTCAAACTCTTGACAGTCGCTGTCCAACTGCTCAATCGAAATGTTCTGGATGAAGTTCAACGAGTTCAACTCATCCACAAATGAACCAAACTCAGGGAACGTGTTTCTGATGATCTTTTCAATGTAGTGAAGAAAGTTCATGGAGTTGGTATCATCCTTCATAAACTTCAATCTTTGCAAAGTATCCAACTTGAATCCAAGTGCTTGTTTGGAGAAATCATTCATAAAATTACCAACTGATCTAATAACGCCCAAAACATTTCTCAAACTTTCCGATTTACGGACATGCTTACAAGCTTCATCGATCAACTGAAGTTTCTTCAACAAGTCCAAATAGTCCTTCTGGAAAGTTTCAATTAAAAGCAATGCTCTGGATCTCGACTTCCAGTAATGTCTCAAATTGAAACACAATTCAAGATAAATTCTGTCTGCCCTTTCCAATTCAGACACACTCTTGGTTGGTTTCTTTGATGGTCTAGAGAAGTCCAACGAGTATGGCGAAAAGTTGCGCAACACAGAATCGTTAATCTCAGTGAGCGAGTCAGCTGTGAAAAACTCTAACACGCTGATATTCTCTAAAATATCTTCGTCACAGTGCAACACTTTAACAACAAACTCATCCACAGTGAGATTCGCAAACATGTGCAAGTTGATACCAAACAGCTGGGCCATGTCCCTTGGCAAGTGGGAAATCTTTCTTTGCTTAGGTTGCGACCCGTCCTCTCCAGTTTTGTTGTCAATGTCTTTCTTCAATTTGATCGCTGAAGACTTTGCAACAAAGACCTTCTCGACCTCACTCAAAATACCCTTCTCCTGCAATTTGTCAGAAACAGTAGAGTGTTCAATGTCGGTCCAGAATGTTTGGTTGATGTTATCAATCTTGTCCCAGTGCATCTGTTTCAATTTAGTCTTTGGTCTAACCATAGACATCAATGAATGGTTCAGCGACATGTGGTTGTAGATAGAGCTGGTATCGGTCGCTGGATCTTCAGCTCCCGCAAGGTTAGTGTTGGAAGCAATTCTTTGTGGGGTACTTGCTCCTGGGGTTTCATTACCTCCGACCGAGGTATCGCCATCACTGTTAATAAATGAGGGCAAAGGAGGAGGAGGAGGAGCTCCGCCCATTGCAAATGATGC